>KN835342.1:0-45754 GCA_000827255.1 Suillus luteus UH-Slu-Lm8-n1
GATTGTCCTAAGTGACCAAGATCCTGTTCACGTTCCAATCGATATCACGCAGACCGAAGTTTCTGATTTGTCCACCGAATTTCAGTCCCTTTCAATAGAGTTCGGTTCTTTTGATACCCAACACAAGCTTATCAAGATCCTTCGCAAACTTTGGCATGTCATCGTTGGCCCCGTAGTACAAGCCCTTGGGACATCAAATGTTCATTCTGGCTCGCGTATATGGTGGTGTCCCACTGCTGAATTCACGCTGCTTCCTCTACATGCAGCAGGAGTCTACGAGAAGAAAAGAGACAGTTTGCCTCACATCTACACCTCCTCGTATACCCCCACTTTGGCGACACTTGTTCGTGCGAGACAGCAGGTTTCTCGAGACGCGTCTTCACAAAATTTTGTTGCTATTGGTCAAGGAAACCCGGACGGAGGGAAGCCACTCCAATGTGTCGCTCCTGAATTAGCCGCCATAGCTCAGCGTCTAGGACCCATCGTGTCATCCTTCACATCACTCCAAGACAGCCTCGCAACAGTGCAGGGTGCACTTGATGCACTGAACCACAATCAATGGCTCCATCTCGCTTGTCATGGAATGCCAAATCGGATACAACCGTTCGAGTCTTCCTTCACGATGCGCGACGGGCCGTTGATGATCAGGGACATCATCCGATACAACTGGCAGAACCCAGAGTTTGCATTCTTATCGGCTTGCCACACTACCGTAGGCGATGAAAAGAGTCCCGACGAGTCGATCCATCTCGCTGCAGCTATGCAATTCTCCGGATTTCGCAGTGTCATCGGTTCTATGTGGTCCGTCGACGACAAGGTTGCACAGGAAGTTGTGTCTACTTTCTACGACAACCTGGTCGATGATTCAGGGAAATTGAACTGTACGCGCGCTGCGGTGGCGTTGCACAAGGCTGTGAAGAAATTGCGGCGCAAAAACGTTCCGCTGGAACAGCAGATCGTATTTGTTCACATAGGCGTCTAACTCGTTCGCTGCATTGTTGCAGTTCCTGTGACTCCGATTGCTTTCATTGCCCCACTGTCCTATCTAGATCTTAATTCTTCAAATCATGCCTGCACGATACCCTTGTTATTTCGTTCTCATGTATTGTTGTAGTACGTCAATTACGCCTTTTGCATGTCGTCCAACAGACGTGATCCTTTTCCAGATGTTTTGGTTACCATTCTTGAAACGGTCTATTGAATGTAGGCCCACTTGCTTCGTACCCTTGATATACTCACAGACGAGACGAGCCTATCATACAAGCCTTCAGATTTCTAAGCGGGCGTTTTGAGTGCCCATTATCGAATGGACTGCGCGCTCCTGGTGAAGATGTAGAGTTGGGTATCGCGTTCTGTAGATGCAGGCGAGATATCATCCACGGAGAGATGACGAATATGCGATACGGTATCCAGGACGTCTTGGGTTTTTTCAAGTGGGCGAGAATGACAAGAATACGGGAGTTTACTAGGATTTCGGGTAGCTGAGAAGGAGAAGTATTCAGCTCGCCAGCAAGCCGACGAAGATTTGTTCCCGGGGCTTCGCTGAGACGTCCAACGTATCGATGACCATCAGGATAGGTGAAGTAATTGCTTCGCGGGCTACAATTCCCTCCCTCCCTTGTCTTGTGAAGTCTCGTGTGCGTTTGAATCCGTCGTTGTCATGAACCACTTGCGCCAAGGCTCGCCGCACGATAGGGTTGCAATCCACTAAGTCACTTGCTGTGTGCAGTCGAAGCAGAAGCATGAGGTGAGACCGCCACGCTCATGATACCAGTTGGTGATTGTACGGGCAACAGCTGATTTACCCTTCCCTGTTGGACAAGACAGCCATAGACCCTCTTCAGTGCTGCTGATCCAGTCTTTGATCTCAGTCAGAAGGTCATGCCAGGTATCTGGCAGACAACATTCAGCAGCTACAGGTTCTAGAATCAGCCTTCCAGCACCTTGAGTGGAGTGCCTGATCTTGATTACTTTGCCCCACATCTCGCAAACTAACTCGCAGAGCTGCGCAGGTGGGAGAGGACGGCTGCAGCGACGTCATTACAAACAAAGTAGTTGCAAGAATGTTCCATGCATCATTTTGGCGGGTTGTAATCTTGCCCCTCTTCTTGCGAATGAGAGTCTGAATGTCCGCGCTGCGTCCATCCCCAACGCTTTTTCGAGGATCTTCAAGTTCGCTTATCAAAAAAGCTCGGATGTAAGGATGAGTCTCGAGTCTGAAGAGGTCTCCGGGCGAAAAACGGCGCCCGAATGAGAACTGAGATAACAGAAGGCTGCCTTATGCTTGCACTGAGCAATTTATAGAACAGCCAATATATTCAGGAGTTCCTGGAGGAAGAGGAATTCAGGTGTGACCGCGGAGGACATTAATTGCCTGCCAGAATGAAAGCGACCAATGCTCAGGCCTAAGGCCTTGAATCTCCTTGAATCCAAATGACAAGTAGATTATTCATCGTCTAGTAGTCTATTTCAAGGGAGGAGTGACCGCTCGGCGTACCAGCTCCCGTTTTATCGTAGACGAACCGACAGAAGTTAACACTAATGAGGGAGAGAATCGTATACATCAGTATGTACTATTAGTAATTATGGTAAGAGACCCTACGAACCCGGATCATCGCTCAGCGCTCATCTCGCAGTCTGGTCGCGCCAGCATTGCGTATGAGACAATTTCATTCACATTGACAATCAGCGGGCTGGCGGAAGAATTGATAAGGTGATATGTAAGCCAAGCGGCTTCACCGGCCCTTGGAGACATATATAACTTGCTCGCGATACCAGGGACACTCCCATCCTGTTTTACATCCAGCGCCGACGAACTAACCATGGCTTCTGACACCATCGGCACCCTCAACTACTTCCTCGCTCCACCTGATGGCTCTCGGCCTTTCACTAACATCAACGCAGACAGCGCCACGGGAAAGCCGGTCCGCAACTGGGTCGAAGACAAGCATGAAATGCAAATTGAGGACGTACGCGGGAAAGCGGAACTTTACAAGCTTGACAATGCCGGATTCCAATATGGACGAGAAGCGGCGAAGCATACCAGCTTCTTGAATGATGATGAGATTGAGCGCGAATACTACCCCGAGAGCATCGATCTCATCCAGAGGGTCACGGGAGCGACCAGCGTTGTCATCTTTGACCACAGTACGTTGACCGCCAATTTAAAAGGCCATTTTGATACCTAACTCGTACCACAGCTATTCGCCGCCGTCGCCCAGGCGAGCCAGATGATAGCCCACAGAAACGTCAACCAGTCCCACTGGTTCATGTGGACCAGACAACTTCGTCTTCCATTGCTCGTGTTCATAGGCATCTCCCGCCAACAGAAGCTCCTTCCCTCCTTCGCAGACGCTTCCAAATCATAAACATTTGGCGTCCTATATCGCATGCAGCTGTAGATTGGCCGCTTGCGCTATGTGACTTCCGGAGTGTTGATGTCAAGAAAGACTTGCTGCCGGTCGCTCTTATATACCCTGACCGTGAGGGTGAGACATTTGGAATCAAGTACAACCCAAACCACCAGTGGAAATATATGAAGGCCATGACCCCAGAAGAATTTGTTCTTATCAAATGGTGAGCGAAGTAACTTGGGGGAGCGTTTTGTCGTGCTGAAAGGGCCTCAGCTTTGACTCGATACAAGATGGCAGTGTCGCGAGGCTCACCCCTCATACTGGTTTCCAAGACCCTAACACTCCAGAGGGAACGCCGCTTCGAGAATCCATCGAGCTAAGAGCTCTGGTATTCTATGATTAGAAACGTTTTGTCATGTGGCACAAATGATTAGTAACGAGCTCGTACTGCATTGTGCTGTATCTGTATGTATAGTTATACTTTGCCAATTTTACCCTTGAATGGTTAGTACAATCGTCGTGGACGTATCGTGATCACCATGACAAGGATGCATGTGACACGGAGAATTCTGAAGTGACGTGAATAACCAATTAGCATGTGCAGAGACAGACACACCATTGTTGCTGACAATGTCCAAAGGTCCAACCTAACGCGCGCATCTGGGGGGCCCTGGACGCCCCTACTTGCCCTTCCCAGCCACACAAGAGAAACCGAAGTCTACCACTGGGGACCCACACCCTAAACATAACAGCAAGGAAAACATTGGCAAAGCCCTGTTTTGGAGTAAATCTGTCCTCCTGCGTTTCCGACAAACGAAGATGTACAGAAAGGCTGCCGATAGACTCGCTGTCTCAGAGTGAGCCGGAATGAATGCATCCTGGTAGGCTGGTACGCATGATAATGTTTGCCAGCAAGTCCGCAGTGTTACGGTATTGTGCCAGGCTGCTAGCTAATCAGTCTTTCCCGTTGCAGCTGGTGGTGGAAAACTTGCGTTTCACTTCAACGGCCTGCTATATCAGATAAATTAAGTTACAAGTGGCGTATAGCTTGTCTCTACGCCATCAGACGATGCGTGCAGTGGCAAGGTATACCAGGAAGAGTCGTAACGATGCTACGCACATTGTTGTCACCGTGTACTCGACAGATTCATCACATTGAACGAACACGTAGGGCCTTGATCACCGAGATGAAAAATATGGGCCCATCAGGAATCAGGACTTCAGCAGTTTCAGCTTCATGCAAGACTAAGTTGAGGAAAGCAACCCTTGAATATTCAATTTAGGCGCTACAAGTAGTCACGTGGACAAGATCGCTGAATATGCGCCCAAAAACTTTCAATGACTTCAAGACTGAAGTTGATAGAACTTCACTGAAGTCAGCACTCGGTCCTACTTTCCCAATGCCTGGCCTGCAAAGCGCATCGAGGAAAAGACCAGCGGTCTCGCAGGGTGGTCCAAAATCCAAGAAACAACACTCCGAAAAACCTTCCTCGACGAAACTCGAGGAAGGAAAAATCCAGAAACGGAGTAGACCTGTCACACAACCAATACCAGTGAGCGGTCTGTCTGATGAAGAAGAAGAAGAGGACGAAGATAACTTCGAGGAAGAAGAAGCTGAGGACCAGGAGATAGTCCACGATGAGATGATCGTGGATGGTGCTTCCAGCAAAGATCCCAATGGTATGTCGACGATTATAAAGACCGAATGCACACAATTCACAACGTTCTGAGTAGCTGCAAGAGAATCACATAAAGTCCAACGTGTACTACAGGAGCAGCGTCGAGCAGCTAAACCACATTCCCAGTTACTTGCGGATGCAAAGCTCGTCTGGTCATTAGCTCGGCAAAAAAGCATTCCTTCCGCAGAACGACAGAAGCATGTGAAAGAACTGATGAAGGTTACTCAAGGAAAAGTTAAGGATATCGTTCTTAAGCACGACGCAAGCAGGATTATCCAGACCATTGTGAAATACGGCGGGCAAAAGGAGAGGGACCAGGTCGCGATGGAGCTCAAAGGCCATTACAAGGCATTAGCTCAAAGCAAGTACTCGAAGGTTTGTCCAAATTATCTTCGCTTTTAAGCTTTCTTTTGACGATGGTAGCAGTTCTTAGTGACTAAGTTGATCAGACTCTGTCCAGCACATCGTGCATCGATCTTGCTCGAATTCCAGTCCAGCGTACTCCGTCTACTGTTGCACCGGGAGGCATCTGCGGTTCTTGCTGATTCCTTCGAGCTTTATGCAAATGCATACGAGCGTTCAATTCTTCTTCGCGACTTCTACGGCAAGGAAGTCGCGTTGTTCTCGCAAACGCAAGGTTCCGAACCGGAGAAAGCGAACGCTAGAAAAGGCTTTCCTGGGGTTCTTGAAGGTCTTGAGGGCGAGCGAAGAAAACGCGTACTGGCAGCACTGAAAGAAAATCTAACCACGATGTAAGCCTATCTGAAATTGAACACGGTGTAATCCTCCAATTGATGACGCTATGGACAGTTTCAACAACTCCGATAAAGGCGCCATAACCCATGCAATCGTTCACAGGGCGCTTTTGGAGTACTTATCTGCCGTCAATGACACGGAAGATGAGTCAGAACGAGAAAAACTTCGCAAAGAGATATTTGAAAGGTAAATACAGGCTTGATTGATATGTCATTCATTAACACTGTATCTATAGTTGCCAGGATGTCCTTGCTGAGATGGTTCATACAAAGGATGGCAGCAGGGCTGTGAGAGACTTTATTGCTTATGGGACAGCCAAGGTACATTTAGATGTTGGCTCAAGTGGCGAGTATTGACGTTTGTCGCACAGGACCGAAAACAAATTATCAAAGTCATTAAACCTCATGTTGAGCGTATGTGCACCGATGATGAGGCTCAGCTTGTTCTTTTCACTGCCTTAGACGTGATCGAGTTTGTTTCTCTAGTTTATTGGCTTATTGTTGGTGAATTTTGACATATTTTTTCTACAGTGATACAAAGTTGACGGCCAAATCCCTTGTCTCGGATATCACCACCCATGCCCCTACACTCATCAACACCCCACAAGGTCGACGTGCTCTTTTCTACTTGCTTGTGCCTCGATCACGGCGTCATTTCACACCTGCCCAAATTGCGATAATTGCTGAGACAGACCCAATACGTGCCAAAACTAGCAAGAAAAGTGCAGATGTTCGCGAAGGTGAAATACGGGCGGCAGCAAGTGAGGGATTGCTCAAATTCGTCGCGGACAACGGCGCGGAAGCCGCGCGAGATACCGGTGGAAGTTTGGTAGTATTGGAAATTATGCTTTATGCTGACGGCGGTTGGTGCATTTCACTCGATCCCCACCCATTTGTAACGTTTGTTTTTAGACAAGTCTTCGGCTATGCAATCGCTCCTTCAACCATTAGCGTCGATATACCCTTCAGAGGACGCCTCAAAGCTTCATCCAATTGACCTCCCGCACACGTCACGAATGTATAAATCCCTTTTCCAGGGCGGGCATTTCTCGCATGCTAGCAAATCCGTCATTCGCTCATCGTCGTTTTCCCCATCAGCATTCGCGTCTGCGTTCATGTCCATTGTTGGTAAGGACTCGACAGTAAGCATGGCTGCGGGAGAAGGCGCCTTCATCATTGCAGAATTTTTGCATCGGATAAGGGAAGAGGGGAGCGCCGACGAAAAACGGACCGTCAAGGACTGGTTTGGTGAGGACGTTGTCGAGAGACTAAAAGAGAGCGAGACCAAAGGGCGAAATGTCCTACTGGATAAAATCAATGCATTGTTGTTATAATGCTCATTCTACAGACTTAGCCACAGTGAACCTTGGGCCAGATTGACGGATACATTTATATCATCAAGGTTGACTTATTCTGATTCGCATCGAAAGTGCCGCCTCTGGGCCTCTCTTCGTATGTTGATTGGTCGCGCAATGCAGAAGGCTTCATCCATGTGAGCGATTTAGCAATTAAAGTTTAGGGGAGGAGGTTTCGTCTGACTTGAGCTGAGAACCTTGTTTAGAGTCTCGTTCCAACTAAGTATGCTCATCAGCTGTGTCAGCAAGAAAAGGCGAGAACTTTTTGATTCCAACATATGCGAAGATAAGTTGCCTGCCAAAGCTACCTTTCACGACTGCAGTTCAAGTTGGTTGCACTACCGTTGTGCCTGGAGAATGTGTAACGGCGTTTGTGTCCACTTTGTTTCTCAGTTCTGCTGATTTTGCATCACATCACTGGCCATCAAGAGTTCTCTGACCAGGCCTTTAAATTAATTTTTTTAGGATCCACAGGCTGCGCTGCGCTGTGGCGTGTTCGTGCCATCGAGTTTGATTAAGGTAATTATTCTATGGTCCAAGTTCGTGGCAGTGCTACATTTTGGTTATGAATTTTCACAGGGTCAGAGCATAACATCATTGAATCCGCGCTTGTGTTGATGAATACGCTGTGACCTAGAAAGAACAATGAGCGCGGTGGTCATGGGCAGGTCGGGTCACAGCGCATGGTCCCACACACGATGTGTCTATCGTGCACACTGGCAGGTGAGGCTGTACATTATCCACGATAAGAGCATTAAAGGCAGGGCTCTTCCAACTTGAACATCCTAATCTCCCGCCATGGAACCTATTACCCGATTTCCGTTTGCTGAACTTCCAGTTGAGCTGGCCTTCATGATCTTTGAATATGCTGCACGACCAACCTTTGATCAGGTTGATCTATATGACGCTAAAAGTCCATATTCATCTGCACTCGCACTCTGTCGCGTCTCAAAAGTTGTCAGGCGTGTCGTACTTCCCGAACTCCTGCACACCATATTGCTGCCGGACTCTCGACACCTGGTGAAGTTTGTGCATGCTCTACGTATGCAGAAAGCGTACAAGGAGAAAGGAAGTGACCTTCATTTTGAGTACACACGCCGTGTACGCAAGATGTGGATAGTATCCCATGGTGGGAATCTCACCAAACCAGCTCACTCGCCCCACCCCTCCCGGGCCTATGCACTGTCATCGTCTGAGTCGCCACTTGACATCAGCCTCATGGCTCCGATACTACTTTCTGCACCGTCCCTTGCCCTCAGCTGGACAAGTTTGGACCTTCTCGTAGAATGTTTGGAACATGCATGGAAGTCCTGTGCAGCCACACATGTTGACAACGATCCTTCCCCACTTCCCTGGAGCACACAAACTCTGACGCTATCGTGTACGCCCCCCACCGCTGGCACACGGTGGGAGTGCCTCACGGATACTCCCCAGGGATCTGCTTTCCTTGGTTCAATCTCTCACCTCTCAACCAACCCATACGCATGCGACTGCAAGTCGCACAAGACGAACTTATGTGAGGAGTACTGTCTGCCCCAGTGGCTGAAGATTGCTCCATGGGCTTCTTTCAAGAGCCTGCAAACCGTCTTCCTGCCGTATCCGCGTATCAAACTCGCTGTTGACCAGTTTGCGCTGATCTTCACGGGAATCGACTCGCATGTGGAGCTGCTGACGTTGTCTGCATCCCTGCTGAGGGACCACTCTGACTGCATTCCCAAGGAAGTCAAGGGGTTTGCTGATGCTTGTCCTGGGAAGGAACCAGTTCGATCGGATGACATTCGCTTAAAAGTGTCCGACTCCTGCATACGCTGGTATACTCGTGATGGGTGGGAGAAAGTTTGGGCGTGCATGTTGTGAAGCTGACTAGGAGTGTTATAATTGCAAAGTGACTGATATCCACATAGAACAATTATTGCATCGTATAATAATATGTCACTGTACATGCTGGCATGGACAGTGCATCCACTCATTTACATCGTACTTAATTCATAGACGCATCTTAATTTAATAATTCACGCTACTTTACATTATCTACAAGTAATTCTAATTTTCATGGTCCATGCATGATGCACGGTTATTGTCGGACTTCAGCGGAACTAGTTCAATTTTTTGCATTGTTCACCGCCTGTGTCATGCCCAGCCAATAAGATGGCTTTGGTGTGAGCTCTATCAAAAAAAAAAAAAACAGAAGAAGAAGACAAAAGCACTACACAGTTATAATACTGACACACTTCATCTCCTGAAGCTATGATGGATGATAAAATTACCAGCATGCATGGAGCGCTATCAGTCATATTCGGTCTCAAGTTCCGATGGCACGCTCCTGCAATATTAATCCTCCTAGACTCGCGATCAGTTTGGATGTTTTTGTCAAGTGCGTAAACCGTCCGTGGTACGGTAGTAGTACATGCCAGGCTGGTCCCAAGCCGTTTAGGGTAGACCATGGCACTGCCAGGCAGGTACGGGTACGGTGTGATTATCGATCGAGGCCCGCACGTACACCAGGCTTACCTGTAGCGGTTTTGCGGTTTTGCGGTGTTGGACGGGTATGGATCCCTCAGTTTGTCCGAGGGTGCGAGGGTTAAATTTTCATTACTACATACTATACAGATACTCTCGCGTCGGAGCTGTCAACATGTTAATCGTTTACTACATCCACTCATGCTTCCGAAGCTTCAACTGCAAGTTCATCGAGTAGCGATGTCAATTTGAAGTGACAATTGAATACGCTCGCCGTGCTGATTTGCCAGTGGATTAATATTCCATGAGTTGGACAGAAGCAATATGTATGAATTAAAAGGCCAGTGGGTTGTGGAGAAATACAGAATACTATCCACCTTCCTCTCATGCGTCGCTCTAAGAAGGCTGATGCATATGAATCTTCCATCCAATCATACTCGTCAAAATCGGCTTCAATAGCCTTTAAGTCTGTCAGCCAGGCAGTTCAAAAGAGTGTTGGTGTACTTGTCCGTCCAGTCAAAACCATCTTACCCCCGAAAAAGACACGCTTATCACTGTCATCATCGACCGACCCATCGGTAATTGATGTTGATGCCGTTGACACGACGATTAAGAGCATTACCTACAAAAGTTGGAGGAAAACAGGCAGCCTATTTTCCTCCAACATCTGTGGGTGATGCAGAATTTGATGTATTAGTCATTGTGGACGCGCTCTTGTCCGTCTGGCATATGTACTCCGATTCTCAAACGAGCACATAAAAGAAGTGTCGAGTGAACGTGAGATGATTGAAAAATAATTTTACATGCTTAACATCGATGATCAGACGCCTGACACGCGTTTTTCTTGTGAGTCACTTGGCCCAACACGTGCGCAACACGTACACATGTACGTTGAAAGTTGAACTTCTTTTGACAAACGACTCCAACTTGGTGCAGTTGCTAGCCGCTAATCGCCATTTCCGTCTCATCTCTGTCCCACCTGCCCCCTGTGCCATCGTTTACAAATTAGTTAACCGTAAATTTTCAAACTTGAACAGGCTTACTTGACGACACTCAGATACACGTGTGATAAGTGGTTCAGGACATTCCGCGGCAACTGGAAAGCTACAAGGCACAGAAGGTATGCACGCTCCAGTGTGGTCTGGTAATACTGTCAGGGGCGACCAGTGTAAAATGGTGAGAATCTTCGAACACCTCGTTTTGATATTATGAGTCACTTCGAGTGTACGCGGGACGCACATTTAACCTGTCACGTCGAAGTGTGAATTCTATGAACGACACATATAATTATGCGAAATACAAACCTCGACAATTTGATAGCGCTCCTTTGAAAATCCACACACGCTAACTGTGGATATAGAAATCCAGGGTGATAGCGCGCTGACAAACAACCAGTGTGCAAACGTTGACGGAGCTCACGCATGCTTCATCGTCAAATCTGAGCGTTGTTAGGAGCACATATACCTGCAGTACTCTGTCATGTTTTGTGCTAGAGCGGAGGATGCGGCTGCCGGCATTTGCCACGGTGTATCTATATGTGCGGCAAGTTGCGGCCTAATTAGTAATTGTACTCATTCAAGCGAGTCAATTGCGAGTAGCTATCAAATGCCTCTTATCAATGAACAGCCGCGATGATACAGCACTTAATTCTCTGCAACGGGATGCAAAACAGGTTGGAGCCTGGCCTCCGAAGAGCTCTTGGATGGGTGCTCACTCCACGGTCTGCGGATCACGTAAAGAATGTGATCCCTTTTAATAATCGCCCGGGCAATCATGGGTCTCCCGAGTACTAGTAGGTGCGGAAGAATAGTCTTCCCTTCTTTAACGTGAGGCTATAACTTAGTATCATTAGCAACCGAGCTTGAGAATTTTTCTTCTCTCCGTTCTCAATCTCGACGTTGTCGTCATAAGTGAGTATTTAATGTTCAACTCCAAGCAGGTTAGCTGATCCACTTCTGTTGAAGCTTTGTGGTATTCTGAACTTTCCAAATATTGCGGTTTACCATGCATCAATCTCTCCTCATTGACGAGATTCTCTCTCACATCATTCAGTTCGTCGCCACCGACGGTCAGCGGGACCTGAAGCGCATGGAGAATACAAGCAGCCTTGCCAGGCTAGCTCGCACATGCCGCTGCTTTATGGAATGCGCTCTTGACACCCTCTGGCGAACTCAGCATTCGTTAAGTCCCCTCATCATGTGCTTGCCACGAGGCACTTGGGAAATTCACTCCAGCAATATCCTTGTGAGTCTCATATCGCTATCGGCATGCAATTTCATAATTGCAATCCTTATAGTATCTCACGAGACCACCTGCTGAATCTGAGTGGGCACGATTTGACGTGCATTCACGCCGTGTAAAATATTTTTCATACCCAAAGCAAACGAAAATGATCAGACTACACGAGGACGCGCTCCCACTCCTTTTTGCTGAACGCTCTCCACAGTCACTGTTCCCGTCACTTTCCTCGCTCGACTTCTCCATCCTGTCGTGCAGTTCCTCTAACTTCGTCTTGATACGAGACTTTCTCTCCCCAAAACTTACAACCCTCACCTTCACTCTCCCTCGAAAGTTGTGTCCCCAGAGCGTTTGCGGGGTATTACAAGACCTTTCTCGGAAGGCTCTCTGCCTTGAGAATCTCACAATTTCATCGGTCTTTCCAGTGGCGTCATTTCCATTGGATATTTCGACCCATGAACTACCAGACTTACGTCGGTTGGTTGTCTCCAGCTCTATTCGTATATCTGCACAGAGCGTGCTGAATATCGCATCACTTCGTTATCTTCAAGAGCTCGCCTTGAATCTTCACCCTGATTTCGACGCCGACGCGCTACGCGATAGAGCAAATAATACCTTCCCCGCTCTCCAGCATCTTAGCCTCGCGGCATACGACCTTCCTCAGTGTACATCTATCTTGTCGCTTATATTCTCGCCACAGCTTGAAGAAATTTCCGTCTCCTACGACGTCCAAGCACAATCTTCCGTCATCACTTCATTCCTGAGTGCCATCGGCACGTCTGTTCGATCAATTTCTGTCCGACACAATATGCAAACTAACACAATTGCCGACCCACCTTTTCTTTTCTATCCATCTACATTTGCACCGCTATTCGCTTGCCGCAATCTCCGCACTATTCAAGTATACAATCTCGGTACGCTCAATTTAGATGATGAATTCATCATTGCGGGAGCTAAAGCATGGAGCAAACTCGAGGACATTCGGCTCTGCAGCTTACCTTGGTCCTCCATAATTCCCAGCATCAGTTTGAACGCCTTGACAGCGTTGACCCAACACTGCCCTCGGCTCGCCCGCGTGCACCTAACCTTGGATGCAAGGGACGTCCCTGAACTACCGATCAGTGATCTCAGTATGGCTGGTGGCCAGTCCCTAGAGGTCCTCAACATCCGGAATTCGGTTATTGGGCCCATTGAACCTGTCGCGCAATTTTTGCGGGCCACCATACCGAATATGAAGACTTTGTATATTGAAGCTCATCCAGAACTGAGGGATAAATGGATGAAAGTCAAGGCCTACTATGACCTGCTGTCAGTGGAGCCCATACAGAATAGCTCATAGACAGTCGCCCATCATTTTGGTAGAGTTTGTTCATTGTTGACTTGGCGCAGCAAGGTATCACTTAGATTTTGGCGCTCTTTTGTAACTTAGGCAGAATAAAGTATTACATAGATTTGTCGAGTGCGGGGGTCTGTCACTTCGCACTAAACGCAGTCGAAACGTTTCATACACTAATATTGCTTACATGTTTTCGATCTCTGGTAGCTCTAAAGCAGAATATTGGTTTGGCCCAAATACCACTTGTGAAGCAACGACAGGCCTGCTTATAGTGACATCCTGCGGTTCTTGCAATGCTCGTAGATTGAACAGGATACGCGAGGCAAGAACACTGTGTACAACCACCTGAGGGCTTCTCTGACTCAGCTTCAAATATGGAGTTAAACAACAGACTTTACCCGATAAGAAGTGCGGTATATGATGCCTGTTTAACCTGATCAGAAATTCAGCTGACGACTCGAGACAAATGGCTCACAGGAAGCGCAGCAATTGCAACGCAATTCGCCATCGAAGCCACTGCAAAAAATAAGGCTGCGTCCCTGACAACAATCTACAAGACTCACCAGTAATGCACAGCAAGTAAATCACGCCATGCCGATATAGGTTAGCGATCAGTGGACTACTTTCTAATCGATGACATTTGAAACGCTTGTATAGCGTGAGGGACACCAAAACTGGAGAAGAAATGTATTGACTGAGAAAACTCATTGAAATACCACGTACCAAGCTCATAGAACGTCAGCAAACCATAAATAATGCTAGCGTTTTGTCCTTCCTCAAAAACACCACGCGTCGAATCTGGAAAATGAGGTCAACAAAAGAAACATGAAGCAAAGAAAAGAAGAAAAAAACCTGTAGATTTACCCGCGTCTAACATCGAAATTGCGAGCATAGCTGCATTCATAACCTGATAAGTTGTTCAATTTCGAGTCGCAAGGAAATGGTTAAGGTCCAATTACCATGCTGAAACCTGATATGGCGATCAAGAAGTTTTTTTTACCCCCCCAGAGTACATATATCCGTGTCACGAGCAGGACTGTCAAAAGAAGGGTCGGAGGAGAAAGCAACTTGACCTGGGGTTGATTCTGACCTTCAGCAGCAACAGCACCCACGAAGTGTATGACTAGTAAAAGACGTTGAACATTCAGTGGTTGAAGTGAAGTCGATCATTGGATACGTTACCCCCGTATGCAGCGGAGAGCTTCCAATAATTCAGCTGAAATTTTGTCATATATACTTTAACTCTATCACAAGAAGCTTACAATTCCTCCGCGAGTTGACTCAATGGCGTCTGTCCGAGGGACATCACTGAAGTATACAAATAGACAGACTGTCATGAGTGCTCACAATATACCGACATAGCAAAACTTGCAACTGGAAGATAGCGAGAGATAACGAAGGCTATCCTCACGATTCCCCACTTTCTCCCCCATGTCCAGCGAACCTGGCAAGGCTTATGTTAGTTTTTGCATGTGACCATCAAAACATACAGACCTCTGAGCCGAAAGTGATGCAGAAATCGAAGAGCTGGGGGGTAATTAGTGATAATCACATGTTATATATTCCTTACCAAAGCTGCAGTGGATGCGACTATTGCAGAATTTTAGTTTTGCAGGACAAAACATGAAGGGTAGACCCAACCTTCAACATACTGAATGAAGTAATGTAAGCTTGTCAGAAATGAGGCATAAAGTTGGCAGATGAACCGAAGAACGCACTGCAACAGTTTGAAGTCCATTGGAATCCGGAACATAGTCGCCCATAGTAATTGACAGTGAAATAAGTGATTCAGCAGCGTGCGTTTAGTCAGATACTTAAACTCTCTCTAAGCTCCTTCCCACGAAGTACTGGTCCCCCATCAGGGGATTTGCAAAGTCAGAGACGCGGTGGGGGACACAGGTTGTTACGAACTGTAGGGTTGGATTTGTGACTAGTACAGTATTGCAAATGGACGGAAATTTGATTCCAAAAAACAACAACAAAGTACTGATTCGAGTGGAGCGGACTGCGCGGGCGATCTTGGCAGGAGCTGAGTAGCAGTTCAATAACGTTATCGTTGTTAAATCGAGACCGTTGAGTCAATATGCCATTAGTATCTGACCATTTGGAACTAGGGCTTACGAAAGTCGCTGTTCTTGCCAAGTTAACTTTTGACGGGAGTTCACAAGAAACACATACCACACGTGGGGTGGCTTGGCTAGCCTCTACTATGGCGATGCCCGCTGCAATGTCACATATCACCACGAAGATGGCCATATCATGCATAGCTTTGAATCCCGCTCGTTTATCTAAAGCCCCCCCGGCTGAGTTTGATATCATGGTAGCATGTGACGCTACCGCGTTGGTGGGAACTCTTCTTGCATTTGAAATTGACTCTTTCTTCCAATATCGAATCTAGTATCACAAAGCATTTATGTAATTTCTCTTGGACCTTGTGGGTAAGATATTCCTAGCATGAGCGCATCATGTTAGTCCTGCGTTGTTAGAGGGGCGAAGAATGAGATAACATCATGCAGGCTGTATTGATCCGTGAATATCAACTGATCAGCAATGCCATTGAGTCAAGGAGGAGCCCTTGTCTAACGCGATTGAGTAATGTCATCTGCTCGTGAGTCAGAGAATACAGCAATCTGTCACATTGACATACCAGAGCTTGGAAGATTCGTCTAGCCGCCTTCTGATTGCTTGTATGCTAGGTTTGATGGAAACAAAAGGTTCCCCGCCTTTCGGTGCCAAAATTTTATCCGACTTTGAGGCGCTCTGCGAGCGGACCGAGCGGACCGACAGAGTTAGTACATACTGTTTAGTTCTTGTTCTTCATACCTTAGAGCAAAAAAAACAGTAATGGGATTTTATAGCAGGGTGCAACCTCGGATTGGGGAAACCGCGCTGTAGTTGCATGCGCTAACGCTCAATGACGTCCAGCTATTCCAAGAAGTGAACAGCAAAAAGGTGACAGGTTGAATCCACAACTTCTAGCCATGACTGCGTCAATGGCGAATATGAAAGCGCCGCAGAGATGGAGGAGTGGGTTCCGACACCGATAGATAAGTATTGCGGAGGAAATTGAATGTTGAGCAACTCTTCCTTGTCTTATGGAGCTTCTGACGAGCACTTCTGGTTATGGTTCAAGCGCGGCGAGCCTGGCGGTTTGAATCTGCGTCACCTGCATAGTTCAATAGTTAAATGTTTAGCATTCTCCGCTTTTGTGTTCTTCATAGTCTTTTGGAACACTCTGGTACACATAGCGTGGGGTCTACATGCTCTTATGCTGTCCAAACTTTCGCAATCAACTCCGTCAAGCCTATATAAAATGAGTCAGGTGAGGAAAGATAGCAAGGAGCATTGGTCGTACCAATGTCGTTTGTATTGAACTGATAAACGCCGACGAGCACGCCGACGGTAGCCGATCTTAGTGTCCAGGTCAGGATAGGGCCAATGATAGGGAATTTGCGTTTGTGCACATAGTCCACAATCATGGAGTCAAACTAGCATCAAAAAGTCGACGTTTATAACCCGAGGCATACCACCTCTAGCAATCACGTACCCCAATATGAGAGTGCATCACTAAACTGAGACCAAGCAGTCCGTCGAGGACGGGGTAAGGTGACCCAGAGGTTACAAAAGCGGCTGCGGTCATGGGAACAAGGGAGGCAGCAAGAAGGCGTTCAAATGCCCAGTGATACGAGCCATGCGTTCTTGATGGAGGAGGAAATTCCGTAGGGTCGTTGACCGTGCCCTTTAAGATAGCTGTGGAGCACAAATGTGAATTTTCCTTATATCAAATAGAGTTCCTAAGACCTACGTCCGCCTGGTACATACTGCGTAGCCGAGCTTACTGCTCTCGCTTTCAAACACTGGTAAGCTTGAGCCACGCATGAGATGAAAGGTTCTACCTTGCAACACGGATCGTAGAGAATTGCGTCCAGTTGCGGATGCAAAGGTTCTGGGCAGTGTTGAGCGAAGGATCATGGACGAAGCCATCGTCGCTGAAGAAAGTAGTGCGAGAAAAGTCGTGTGCACCGTGCGCACTGCGGGGCGCGGATGAGCGTTGGAATAAAGCCGCCAGCCAATCACATGCTTCCGGTTATATCCGAGTTTGTTGGATCGCTTACGACGGACCAGCTCGACTTGGTGAATTCACTCGATTTCACTCTTTACAATTGCCCATGACGCCAGATGTTGATATGCAGTCAAGCTTCTTAATTCCCATCCCTCACTGTTTCAACATGGAAGAGCTACCATCTGCAGCGCTTGAGCGGTCCCGAGTTCAGGAGTTAATTCGGTGTAGCAATCTGCCGCTAGCTGAGCTCATACAAACACTTGATCTGTTATCGAGGCACCTAACAAGTGGTCTTGCGTATACCGTTGGTTCTGCACTAGGGTCTGAACCACCAACACGAGAGGAATGCCTTACAGCATTCAGCATACCTAACAAGGTGGGACTTACGGCTGGTGCTCGTGCATGGTCGAAGCATTCGCACCGCTCCCAAGGGAAGACACCAGGGGCAGATGATTTGCAAGTCAAGCGAAACAACAAAGGGCAGATCAAAATGGATACGGGGTGGTGGGGCACCCCTTCTGGCTCAATTTCCTCCATCAATGAGCGTGCGCTGGCATTATTTGAACGAGTGGTGGACAATGCAACTTGGAGGAATCTTCATTGGCTGCCGCATCAGGTCCTTGTATATGAAGCACGAGTGGCAGAAGGATATGGTATGCGCTGGTACCAAGATCGTAGTGTCTTAGAGAGCGGGGAAATTGTTACTGAACTCCCTTTGTGGACATTCCGAGGATTTGTAGAACCAATGATTGAAAATGGTCACGAAGTAGGATGGAAACATCAGATTTAGATACCCAGTGTTTTTCCCACTACTTAAAGTACTTTTGAGCTCGATCGATTGCTTGATGGACAATAGCTGGCGATAGTGGTCATGACTCATGAGCGCTGAGCGCTAGCCCCAGTCAAATGGCGTGACACTCTCGAACGCGTGATGCCCGACGTCGCGTGACTGAGAAATATCGTGTCACTTGAATGAGGCCGCCTTTTCGGCGCTGCCTTGCCTTTGATTTCTTTCAGTCGTCAGCAGAGCGCGGTCCAACAATTTCGACGCCATTCTCGACGAAATCTGACCCTACCACAGCCCGTAGAATGCCAAGCTCTTCTATGAACGGCTCTCGCAAGACATCTCGATCTGCTCATGCACAAGCCATCTTGGGTCCCGAGCTTTGCGAGAGGTTGTCTGAGACGAAAGTTCTACTGGTTGGAGCAGGAGGAATAGGATGCGAACTTCGTAAGTCTTTGAAAATTTATCTTTGTTGCATCCCGTGATTATGATATACTATATGACAGTAAAGAATATCGTCTTGACTGGCTTCGGCCACATTACCCTCCTTGACTTAGACACCATAGACCTTTCAAACCTGAATAGGCAGTTCCTTTTCAAAAAGAAAGATATCAAACATAGCAAAGCCATGGTAAGCCCCTTACTTGACAGATCTTGTTCCGGGTTAACATTATAGCATCGTCCCACAAGGTAGCAGCCCAAACTGCCGGCGCTTTCAACCCCAACGTCAACATTCATCCAATTCATGCAAACATAAAAGAAGCGCAATTTGACATTGAATGGTTCAGTGGTTTCGACATTGTTCTGAACGCACTAGACAATCTCGGTAAAGACAACCGACGACCTAAATTCAACGTAGTTTGACGGAATCGCATTCCAGATGCGCGAAGACATGTTAACAAGATGTGCATGGCTGCTGGTGTTCCACTAGTCGAATCTGGCACTGCCGGGTACCTCGGTCAAGTGCAACCGTTGCTCAAGGTATTGGATATTTTTGGTCGATGCGGCTGTGTTGTTGAAGAATTTCTTATTCAGGACCGTACAGAATGCTTTGACTGCGTGCCAAAGCCTACACCAACGACTTTCCCGGTGTGCACGATCCGGTCTACACCGTCTCAACCTATCCACTGCATTGTCTGGGCGAAGAGTTACCTACTACCGTGAGTTTGTTGATGTGTCGTTTGTTGAGAAAACACTGTACTGTGATATTAGGCAACTATTTGGTGAAGATGAAGATGGGACGGACGAACTCGATGAAGCGGAGAAGCAAGGAGAAAACGGTAGATCTGATTATCCTGAAGGTTTGAATGTATTGCTGAGGTGGCGGTTCACACAGCCGAAGAAATTGCCGCTCTACGCAAAGAGGCGCTCGCGTATAAAGCAGTTCGAAGTGCACTCCGCTCAGCACAGACAACGGAGGATGTGGCTCAACGTGTCTTCACAAAGGTCTTTTTACACCTTATCCAAGGCCGCCTTGAGGTATTGATTCCCTGCAGGTTTTCCACTCGGACATCCTCAATCTGTTATCAATGTCTGACATGTGGCGCGCACGTGCGGCACCAACACCTCTTGATTTCGCTGCTATCCAAGAAGGGAGATTTTTCATACAACGACCGTCAAATTCAAATTCGAGTGCCGGAAGTGCACAGATCATCCACTTCCAGCCAGCTAACGGTCACGCGAACGGAAAGACCCCTTCGGCGTCTTCGTCATCTAGTTTGTCCAACGGAGTTTCTGGACTGAGGGATCAACGGGCACTCAGTTTGCACGATACCTTGGAGCTTTTCGTATCAAGGTAGGCATGTGTTATGCAATTAGTTGGATTCTCAAACGGGAATTTCAGTACAAATCGACTTGCCGAGCGGCTTCGCAAAGGTGAAGATACCATTTCCTTCGACAAAGATGACGACGATACACTCGATTTCGTTACCGCTGCTGCAAATCTTCGTTCTGCGGCATACTACATCGATCGGAAGACACGTTGGGAAATTAAAGGTCGGTTTCCATGTCGCTGGTTCTCTTTTATCACTCATCTCCCCCTAGAAATGGCAGGAAATATTATTCCCGCAATTGCGACCACCAACGCCATCATTTCCGGCCTCATAGTTTTACAAGCAGTCCATCTCCTTCGCAAATCATACGCGCAACTGCGCAATGTTCACGTGCAGTTCAAGCCAACTAATCCTCTCAGTACAAGCACTATGTGCCCACCAAATCCTCAATGCGGCGTGTGCCGCGATACCTACACCAAAGTTTTGTGCGACCCTGCTCGTGTAACATTAAGTGAACTTGTGGATGGCGTACTTGGCGGTGATAAAAGAGAGGTCAGCGTCTACGAAGACAAGCGCGTCCTCAGCGACCCCGACTGGGACGATAATCTTGAACGGACACTAGAGAGTCTGAACGTTGGAAGAGGTAAATTCTTGACAATCGTGGATGAAGATGAGAGGTGGGGAACAATTGTAGTTGCGTTGAGCATACTACCGTAAGTGACACGGATTTTCTGTTGAGTCCCTGGTTAATGTGCATCGCAGACCTAATCATCCTTCCGATGGTCCAGCATACATACTTCCGTCGCCGCTACCATCGCCTCCTCGTTTAGAGAAGCAGCCGTCGACACCCCCTCCCGAGCCATCTCGCAAACGGTCGGCCCCAGATGATGAAATTTTGGAAGTTGGACCATTTGCCAAACGCGCGAAGACAGATGCAAATGGCGCATCCTCAATACTGGATATCGCGAGTCCCAACAAGAGGAGGAGACTAGAGGAGGACGGGCTACTGATGTTGAGCAGCAAGGATGACAAGATAGAGGATGATGTGATTGTAATTGATTGAGACCCTTTCTTGCCCCATTTTCCTGCTTTGCTTATGTTATTGGATGGTTTGAGTCCTTCAGTTGCAGACATCGAGGTGGGCATAGTATTACTCGGAGGTGCGACGTTGCTGATGGTTGGTATAGCAGCTCGAATGATCATTGTTGTCAACTACTGTGTGCACACATGGAGTGATAGTTTCTTGCTGCTTTTGACTTTTCTCCTTTGCTGAGGTTCACGTCAACTTAGCTTTGCGATCGGCTGCTTATCAAGAAGATGCCCCAGGTCCTTCACTTGAAGATATTTCTGTGTTGCATATTAAGCTCCGTGTCGGCTTTCCAATCTGTCGCGCACTTTCGGTTACTTATTGGAAGCCGGTGAGATATGAAATCTTACAAAAGCTGGTGTGGGATGACTCCCGAAAGTGAGCTCATCACATGAACTACATTTGCTTGTGGTTGGATTGCGCCCCAGATGTTCACATCATCAAAACTCTTTCCACGGAATTAAGGTAATGAAACACTTTACTGAAATGCACATTTCTTCTCGGGACAGCACGTGCCAACGGAATGCAACAGACAACCGACCAGTACATAGTGCATCCACTGATCGTGTGCCCTCACTCGCACTCTCCCGCGATTCAGACTCAATCGTTCATCACATCATACCTGTTCCCTGACAATGCAGACGTTGCAAGTGTCATCAGATCCGTTACCTGCTTTACGGGGCTGGCATCCAGGAGAACAAGCCGTTCAGGCAATCATCCATCTCCCTGAGCGCGTTGCAATCACAGCAATCGTGGATAGGTTGCCCGAGCAACATCGCATTTTCCACACAACCCGACTACATTTCTTGCCAGTCACTACTCTGGACCAGCAAGGGAGACCTTGGGCATCTTTCCTTTGCTCAAATGATGGGACGCCAGGCTTTATTTCATCCCCTACTGATGCTCTGCTGATGGTCAAAGCGCGTCTATGGCCTGGAGATCCAATTATCCAGAACTGTTCTGTTCAACTTCATGATGAAAAACCACTATTTTCTGGGATTGGGCTCGAGGTTTCGACTAGGAGGAGGAACAAATTCGCTGGCCACATATCTAGTGTTTCATTCCGGGATTTGGACGCCGACTTTACTTTTGGAGTCACTCAAGCCCTAGGGTGAGCTGCCGCGGCTTCCTTAAACTAAAGCTGTCTCACAAGCTGTAGATTATGTCCGAAATACATCAATATCAGGTCGATTGCGCCATTTCGTGGGGCATCGCCTCGCCTCATCTATGAGCGGTTTCAGCTAGGAGATGAGGAGCGCCTGCCTGATGATGTCATTGCATTTATCCATGCAGCTGATACAGCTTTCTTGGGCACGTCCTACGTGGCCGCAAAGGAGGATGAAAACATTTACCCTTCTCGAGTTGGCACCAATCATAGAGGGGGTCGTCCCGGATTCGTTCGAGTCAAACCTTCTGATGGGAAGACTCTCGTGCTTCCTAATTATGCCGGTGAGAAGAATGTTATGCCGCAGGGCTAGCCCTAGCATTTATATATAGCACACAGGAAATCGCATGATGAACTCACTGGGCGACATACACATCACGCCAGTTGCCGGGATCGTCTTCCCCTCATTTTCCAATGGATCAATCCTGCATATTACTGGGAAAGCCCAGACCTTGTACGGCGCTTCTGCGCGAGCCGTGATGCCTAATATGAACATCATCTCCACTATCTATGTCACTGGTTTCTCCTTTGTCGAGAACGCCATTCCGTTGAGGGAGACAGGGCGAGCGGAACGCAGCCCCTACAGCCCACCTGTTTGCTACTTGGCAGAAGAAAAGCCACCATCTACATCATATGCGGATATCACGCTTAATCTGATTAAGGCGCGAGTGCTGGATGATACTCTCATCACGCTCACTTTCGAGTCATCCCGACCTGTGGACATCCATCCAAGCCAAAACTGCGTATTGGAGTTGACGGAGTTCCTGCGCAAGCGCTCACACGCGCTGTTAGACTGGGAGGAAGATGAGAGCACAGTTAACGATGACTGCGTTCGTACTTGGACGATCTCCACGCTTCCAACCCCAGATGCACCCTGCATCTTATCTATCACAATGAGGGCGATCAAAGGCGGTCTCATTACTCCAATTTTATATCGGGTCGCTAGGAGCGTTGATCCGCAGCTGACTGGAGAACACATTGATGTCGCAGACTTGAAAGTCTGCGCTCGCCTGCGAGGTGTAGGAGGCAATCTTCCTGTTCCAGAGCCTCTAGCAGCATGCGACGGTGGGCGACGGCTGCTGTGGATTGCTGGTGGAATCGGCATCACTCCTTTCCTGAGCTTGACTCGTCATGTCGCAAACCTCGCTGCTCGGGGTTTCGGCATCTGGGATGTAACGCTCGTTATTTCAACGCGGGAGCCGGAAGTTATGCTCGGCTTGATCCAAGAAGCGTTTGCAACCATGTCATCTGGCAAACTCGACGGCCGACAGTCGCCCCCCGACCTTAAATTCACCATCCATGTCTACTCCCAAAGATTCAAATTGCCTGAGTCTTTTCCGCCGTTCGTCTCGCTGATTCCACACGAAGGACGCCTTGACGACAGTGGAGTTCTTTTCGGCAGCGTAGACGCAAAGTCTCGGGAATCACATATATGCGGCCCGTTGCCGTTCGTTCTCAATGCTATGAAGTCGCTCCAAGCTGCTGGAGTAAATCCAGAGCATGTCAAGCGAGAGCGATTCACGTATTGAGAAAAAGGCTGATCATGAGCAGATCAAGAATAGATCAACCCAGGTAACGGGACAGTAGCTACCTTTCAGTGGGGCAGTGGAGCAAAGAAAGGGGGGTCTTGTTTTTGGGTTAGTATAAAGTTTCAGAAGAGTATCCGTATCCCAGGTTGCGCAGCTTGATCAGTCTTCTAATACTCACACTTTGTTGGATCTGTCAGTTTCCGAATGACAGAATCGAACGAATACGGCCTATGCTGTGGTGGGGTACGGCGCGAAGGAAGTGGGGGACATCGATGAGCCTTTTGTGATATCAAATACTGTATGAGGATTGGTCTATAGACCACTCCAGCCGGTGTTCTAGAGCTTGTTTCTCCCTGACATAGAGTGATAATAGGAAACTACACTGAATGAAATGATCCCCCAGCGGTTCAGATGTCGCTCGCCACGATCAACCACGAGCACATATGAGGACACAGGAAGTTGCACATCTGTGCTGAGTGAACCGTTCAACCGCTCAGCCAATTTGACTTGAATGATAGCCCTATTGCGGGGACTCCATCGTGAGACAGATCATGTTATGGCAGTGCAGCGTAGCATCGTGGAGGTGCGCCCATAATATTTTGACAGTCGATAATAAAATTACTCCTCATACGCGAAGCAGTAGTGGGAAGGGGCCCGCCACGTTCTCAGGATATGCATCAAGTCAAAAGATGATATGATTTACAACACGTCAACTGAAGATTACTGGGATACTTCTAGTACAAATCATTCTTGGATCGAAAGTTGACTCTCTATTTTACATGGACTCGGACCCCATTCACAAAAAATTCCTGCACTGTATCCGGGTCAGCGGGACGGATGATCGCGAATGAAACTTGGACCATACCTACTTGAGTTGGGTGATTAGGGGGGTCTTGCACCAACACTCAAGGTACCCGGAGTGGTGGCCTTGACCGCCTCCAATTTGTTCATTTCCTCCATCCAGTTCAGCATTCTTGGCGAAAGCAATTCGCCCTCCGGTATTGCTTTCAGATCTGCAAGCAGCGGGAACAAAAAGAAGTCCGCCCAGCTAAGCTTGCTTCCGAATACATAGCCCTCGTCTGCCATGAGTTCTTCCATTTTACCAAGCAATCTCTTAAGATGCGCGACAGCTGGTTTGATTTGTTCACGAATTTCAGAGTCTGTGAGCTGGCCTGCGTCGGTGGCAGCCACACGGGGTTTTACAACTCCCTTCTCAACAGCAGGGAAACCTGAAGATCGAAATCAGTATGATAGGTATCTGACTGAAAAATTAAGTTTACCGTGTGCTCCAGCAAGACTCACAAACTCCCACATTTGTTCCTCGATGATGGCCTTCCCGTGACCCGGGGAAATATGCAAGCTGGGTTCAGGTACAACCTTGTCAATGTAGCGCGCGATCGCGGCACTTTCGCGCAACTTCAAGTTGACTGTCTTGCCGTGAATTTCATGGATGATCAGGGTGGGCAAAAACCCGAATGGATGGTTGTCATATGCTGTGTCAGAGTGTGGAACACATCTAACTTGAGTGAAGGGTATCTTCTTGTGAGTCAAACCGAGAGTGATAGAACGGGTGAAGGTGCTGAATGGCGTCCCAATGATAGTGTAGGGAGTCGGCATGGTTGGTGTTAGAGGGTTCGATGGCACAACTCAGCTGGTTTTAATCATCTCAGTCAAGAACGGCTAGTTACTTAGTGTCCACTGGCACCAAGCACTGGCAAGGGCTCGATTCGGAGACGCGGACATGACAGGAAGTCCGATGATGGTGAGAACGTTGGGGTTCGTCTAACGTGTGTGTGCGAAAGTAATGACGAATCATCGTAGAAATATTACAATTATTAATCTTAATCTTTGTGGCTGAAACGCGAAGAAGCTCCCGCCGGAGTTGGAGTGGAAGCCCCTCGGAGTCAGTTCACGTCTCCGATTAACTCTGTGTGCACGTGACCTGATCGGGATTCGGCTCCTAACTTCCGTCTGGCTTTCACTGTTCCTCCGAGTCTTTCTCTCTCCCGCGATGGTACACAGTTCCACCAACAACCAGGCCCACCACTTTCCCCCTCCCACCTTGAAGTGTCAAAGCTACTTGGTAGTTATAATTGACATAATGTATGATATCTGACCCAGCGAACTCGAGACGGGTAGTTGGCATGCAATTTGATCAATCAACGATGATAGTGAAGGTTACATGAATACCACACTAAAGTTCTACTTAACAGCATCGGAGGCTTGGACGTTTTACCTCTTGTTGTAAAATTTAGAATCAAAAGCAGATCAAGACCTAGCCTGGAACGCTCTAGATTGTGGTATCTTCACTAATGGCAAAATGTGGTAAATCGTCTAAGCCCCCGCTGTGCTAGGAGAGGATGACAGACGAGGGAGTCAGTTTAGGACACGAAAAAGATGAAGCAGGAAAAAACAGCGTACATGGGGGAAGTATATTTGACCAAGCGTCAGACCAGTCCAGTTGAGCTCCATCCCGTTCCAACGGAACTGGTTCTCGCCAGCTGTAAAAACGAAAGGGCACGGAAGGTAGAACCAAATAATACCGAGGCTTCTCGCGGCCTCGCAGTTCCTGCCACAGTATCGGCTGTGGAAGTTGAAACGTTGAAGTCGGAAGTGTTCACCGGTTGAGTGGCTTATTGATGGGCATTGGTTTGACGGACATTAGAGATTCTGGCGTAAACGTGGCGGCAGAACAGCTCGGAAGAAGTCAAGAGAGCTATGCATGAATGCGGCGACTCAAAAAATGTGCTCGCCGAACAGTGGTTGAAGTTTTTGGCACTGATGTTAATTAATTGGCGAATTCAAGGACTCGCGTTCCCACTCTAACAGTTGGGAGCCGATCAACTTCGGAGCAGGCACTACACACACTTTCTTGCTCACGATCCTGATCCCGCTTTCTAAAGGCATCACAAAGCATCTTTAATTGACACAAGCCGCAAACGCCAACCAAAATCTAGTGTTGAGTAAGAAGAAATAGCACTACAAAAGGTCCCGCCCAGTTTACAAGTTACAAATCATCAATTTCAAATTCAGCGTGACTCCGCATTAGGAAGGTATCGTGGTTCGCTATGGAGATGGTTTAGTTGGAGGTAACTTGACCGGGGGCCATCAACTTACCTTTATGCGGCAATGACCTCAGAGTCATCGAGTTTCTCATATGGACACGGTGCCGGGACATTGTCATCAAGCAAGAAGTACTGCTTGGACTCCCGCGATCCTTCATCGCCGTAGTTTTTCAACTCAGGGCTGACAGGGATGGGATCGTACTTGGCGAGGAGGGCGCGAACTTTTGCAAGGGCACCTGCGCGCTTTGCATCAGTGCTAAAGAGAATGTCGAAAATCCACTTTGGCTGGAAGACCATGGTCAGACCCGGCGCATAACGCGTACGCCTGACCTGGTGAGCCGGAGTTTGGATGACAGTGAAGAATTGTTCTCCGCCAAAGCAGAAGCACCATCTGTCAGTGTCAATGTCGCGGGGGATGTTTGAAGGCCAGGGCTTGCTGTCAAGCTTGGCGAGACCGTTGAGGAGTTCCCAGAACAGATTGTTGTAGTCTTCTACTGTTCGTGTGTTGATGTCATTTTGTTTGGCAAGAAGGACGAGAGAGGTGTTGGGGCCAAGCTGGTGAGCTTGTGGGAGGTATGTGGAAAGTCCTTTGGCAAGAGAACGAATGTGGCGTGGGTCTGACAGGTCATCCGAGTCGATGAACAAGTAGAGCTGGTCATCTGATTTAAAGCCCTTTGTGGCATAAACACAGGGGAAGATTAATTCTTCATCGAGAAGAACTGCCTTGTAATCTTCGTAGGCATTGCGCTGCCACGTTCCTTGCGGAAATGTTGCAGCGACTTGCGCTCTGAAATGAATGGAATATCAGGCCATGGTCTCAAACGGGCGAGCGCGTTCTTACCTTGTCAAAAGAACACCCTCTTGGTCGTCTTGTCTGCCAAATGCAGCTCGAATAAACCCCTAATCATTGATCGTCAGTTTATCCATAACCTGTGACCAAAAATGCCTGATACGAACGACGAGGTAAGATAATGTATCACGGAGCGTCTTTGGTACAGTTCGAGATTTGAGTGAGGCAGCATTGGCAAGAAGTGTAATCATAGCGCCACCGATGAGCGATACAGCTACAGCGTAGATGTCAAACATGATTGAAATTGGAGTGTTGAGAGTAAGTTGAAAGTTGGAGTGCTAGAAGTAGTGCTGGAAGCTGGAGTGATGAAAGTTGAACTGCTGAGGAATGTCTGGCAATGTTGGTGCAGTTTTTATAGGTCTCAAAACCCAACTCTGATGAGACCGAAAAAAATTGCGTGACCAAACGATACCGATATTTCGTCCAACTGAGAAGCATTAGGGTCAAATGATTGCCTTGTGAAACAGATTGCGGGGTGTGACTAGAGCACGGTGAATTCTCTGGGCGGTACGATAAATCCGGGAGCCCCACGCAGTTGAATAGGGCCATGTCCCATAGAGTCTTAGACTCCAAAGAATAATTTTTTTGTCTAAAAAAATGCACTGCGTGTTTCCCATACAATGAGACCTACAATGTTAGAGCATAATCGATTAGTAAGAGAATCGACGCAGTGGTAGCAACACTTCATTTGGGAGATCTCACTGGGTACCAGCATGGGGCCGTAACTTAGTAATGTTTTGTCTGATTAGACATGCTTAAGGTCTGTGAGAAAGATCATCATGAGATGTATGTCGAGCACGTATTGAACGCACTTGTGAACAGCTGGTATCTGAGATTGTGATTTGTGATGACTTACTTCATTCCAGTAGTTCATACATAATTTCGCCATTTGGAGGTCGAGAACTGCTGACCACATACACCACGCCACTGGCAGTAACCTAAAACGAAACAGACCACACCGTTCATAGCACAACAGTTAAACAAGTCAACACTGATTACAAGTGCAAACTAGAAATACGCATGATTCCCTGAGAACACCAGCCCCTTAGAATCTGGATTGCAGGTTTCGAAAAGAACGTACGCTCGCTCACCGGATGCATTGTATGGACAAGAATTTTCGGTCCGCTCCCGAGCTAATCCCAGGAGAAGAAATAGATAGGTACCTCGGCGGAGGCCATTTCAGGGAAATGCCGAAGCGTCGTGGCGCAGCTAGCGCCAGCACATGTTCGAACGTTCACTCCAGAGCCCCGGTGTATTTGCCATCACCACCTCCATCCTGATTTGTTTTGTTAGAGAACATCGCCTGATGGCTGCCTGCAATATTCCCTACAATATGTATGTGCGGAAATACTGGTGGAGATCGCAGCAATTTTGAATCTTCAGCTTGCCTCGGATTGCCGATTTTGACAAAGATCAGAAGTCCGGGGCCCCCACATTTGTGGCGGTGCCGCTACCTCGAGACCTATTGCACGTGTCACCCTTCCAGAAGAGCCCCATGCATGTGAAACAGTGCAAGCCTAATTTTCGATGCGATTAGTATTTTGCATGGAGATGGTTCAAGTTGAAGCTTGAGAACTACTAGGCAGTGGGTGTTGTCTCCATTAGGCGTGTGAACTCATGGGCAACTAATCAATTTGTACCAATGAAAGGCTTTCAAAAGGCAAACAAAATATATTTATTAATTGTTTCCGCAATCGAAAGCGGTTAACATACAAATACTGGTCTCGACCTCCTCACACACGCACGCTCAGGCTGGCCGCTGGAGAGGTCACACTCCCGCCGGAGCCCTACTGGGTGCGTAAGAAAACTACGGTGGCCACCTGACTTTCCTCCCTTTGCTGTTGAAACCAGAAAGATCGAATTAGCATCTGCACTCGCGCTGACTCGGAGCCGCGCGGGAGCTCGATTAGTATCAAACAGGTAGCATAGCAAGCCAAGCTACATTGGCGCCTTGATGTTTTGCTTTCATTCCGAAACTTTGGAGGAGCTTCACTTGACATCTGAAGATCTGACATCCCAAGTCCGGAATCTCTTCAGGGTCGCACCTCTCCTGCGCCTTTGCACACGTTCTTCAAGTTGTGCCTTCGTGCGCGATACTCGGACCCTTGCACATGTCTTGTCATGCAGGGGTGTGAGCGGTACGCTCACCCCTGCATGCTCCTGACACATCACCTATTGCACCATTCCGTGTGTTCATTGATACTGGATCCTCCGATGAGTCTGAGACTGGTGGCGTATACCGCGGACAAGTCAAGTGGCCAGAACAGGTTCTTCTCCCCCGGATGCGATCAATTTTGCTACGTTTATCCCCCCGAACTCCCACCCCAAGCTTGTTTTTCAATTACCTTCTAATTTTGTCAGGTACTTTCGATTTACTCTTCTACATCTCTCTGACCTCCAGCGCGCCACCGTATACTCCCACAGTCTTCTGTGGTTCAGTTCAAAATACATCTGGTCAATTATCTATTGATAGATAATTGAAGGTATGATTCATAACAAACCATCCAATCTTACCATGTGCATGACCAATGTGTGACTCTGTCAAATCTCTGGGACGCGACATGGCACAACAGCTTGTGCACAAGGACAGAATCGCGTCTTAGAAATCAGCAAGTTGAGTATGGAGACAACTTGACAGTCCCTGAGTTTTACGATGACAGTTGAATGGTTTTACCAATCATGATGGTAGTCACCTACTGGCTCCAATAACACAAGGCTTCAGGCAGTGCCAAATGGCTCTCAACCCGGAGACGCGTGGGCACACAACCGAGGAGATTGACGCCTTGCGGTCTTAAAACCTTAAATTTGCTCTGCCTTTTGAGACCTACTCCAGCGTCATCTGTGGTGTGTACTTACATATCGCGGTAACGTAGCTCCTCCCCCTACACGCAAGATGTTTAACACTTCAGGCTAGTATAACATAACCGCATCTCAAGAACGAGCCTGCAGTACCGCAGTAGCGGACCACATACGCCATATACGTCCTAGTGCCACGCATGCTGATTTGACCGATAAAAATACCGCACACGCCATACATACGCCATTGTGAGCACTGCACTAAGTAGCACACTAACACTAATTCCGCAGACATCTCACACCCCTTTCTTTCCTCTTGTTCTCTGAGAGCCTAACTGGAGAAATGGCAGGCACCAAGATTTGGTTTAGTGGGTGACAACAAATTCATTAGACTTACCATGAATATTAATATCTCACGTTTAGTTACTGGCGCATCGTCAGGGTTCGGGAGATCGATGACTGAACTGTTGCTGAACAAGGGCGACAAAGTCATAGCGGCCCTTCGCCAACCTGATGCTCTATCAGATTTATCAGCACAATTCCCATCCTCCCAGCTCTTGGTCATTCAGCTTGATGTGACGAACAGCGCGGGAGTAACGGCTGCATTTGTAAAAGCAAAAGAAGCTTTTGGAAGGATCGATGTTGTGTTTAATAATGCAGGCCAATGTGTTATTGGAGAGCTCGAGTCCGTGAGCGAGGTAGAGGCCCGTCAGATGTTCGAAGTCAATTTCTGGGGTGCTATGTATGTGAGTAAGGAAGCGGTGAAGTTCTTCCGAGAAGTAAACAAGCCAATTGGTGGGAGACTACTGCAAGTCTCGTCAAGGCTAGGATTGGTAGGCGGCCCTGCGACCGCCTTTTACAGTGCATCGTAAGTATTCTAGATTATGTGACATGCTGTACTCAAGTCATAGCTTTGCGACAGGAAATTTGGTAGGTGAAACCAATATCTTAGGGGTGAAGATGCTTACTAAATTATCTAGCACTGGAAGGCTTGAGCGAGTCTTTGGTAAAAGAGCTTGATCCTGCATGGAACATAAAGGTAACTCTAGGATGCTTGACGTCTAAAGACTTACCAACTTTTTGTTTCCCCAAGGTCACAATAATCGAGCCAGGTCCATTCCGTACCAAGATATTCAAAGAGAACCAACGCCTGACTTCCCAGCATCCCGCGTATGCCAATCCCGAGTTGCCTAGCTCCAAATTTCGACAATACTTCTCGTCGGACAATATCGATGGAGATGCAGACAAGGCAGTGGTGTTCATCGAGAAGTTGACCCACCTTGATGATGTTCCTATGCGCCTGCCACTGCATAGAAAAGTCATTGCTTCAACAAGGGATAAAATCAAGAGCCTGACTGAGGACTCGAATAAATTTGAAAGTTGGTCTGATGATGTTTACCATTAAAATTGAGATTAGTGTAGCCAGCAGTTTTGATAGTCGTTCGACTTGAATGTGTTTCGTACACTTGTAACAATGACGCTCAATTTTCCACTATGGAGAGACTGATGTCTTTCATGGTCAGAGATGGCTGTCTGAGTCTGCGTGGGGTCTATGCAGACCAGATGCAGACTCTGTGGTCTGGCCGGTGTCCAGACTCCACTGTCAGTTGGATCATTGCAGTGCTCAGAAACTGGGGGCGGCAGCCAACGGCACTCGAACGGAGTTTAAATCCCGCCCGATGTTTCGAACGGCTACGTCCAAAATTTGCCCGCCCGCCAACATTATCATGATGTTATTCAATGTCTGCAGCTCCCAGTCTACGGCTGCCACGCCCTCTCCCCCAGGTGACTAGAACCACGACGACAAGCCGATACGGACGACGGGATTGGCGTGATAGTGGTTGACACAGATGGCGGGATGTGCGACGGCGGCTGATGTAGACGACAGGGTGGTCGTGATGGTTTAAGACAACAAACAGACTTTTTCCGACCAGGCATCCCCAAGCATATCTCCGAGACATTGCCCAGACGTGTCCGCCAGACTTTGGCGTGGAGTTGCGCAGGCTTCATATGACCCGGCCATTCATGACCTGAGGCCATGTTCGGCTGTGACCGTCGAAGGAGGCTGACCGCTAACATGTGAAATGCGGATCAAATTTTGTAGGAGAAGACGAAAATGCGCTGGGATGATACAGTCCAGTGTGAACTACCCGGTTCAGGTTAGCGCTGCACATGTGTCTTGGAATAATGCTGTCCGACTCGGGCATCACGAGCATGCATGAAGCAAGGAGACGATTGGCCCAGCGCGTGAGGATGATAGGACTTTGGACCATGATCACAGCACTCGATATATGGGACAGTTAGCTTGTTGCAATCTGGTCCGACGGAAGTTCGAAAACATTTCGGCCAAGACTCAAATTTTAGGTTCGAATGCATTATTCACAGAAGTTCCTGCGCAATATATTTCCGAAAATTTGATTCCATTGATCCTATAGTGACAAATTTGCAAAAGTAAACAATGTTCTCGATGCAGTTGAAAATTGTTCAATGATTATTTTATGGTTCTGTAACTACAACGTGACATTGACTCCCTTCGCAATGGCCGCACCCAAGGTCGCATTCACATGCTGGAAGATCTTGCACTGCTTGATGCGGATAGCCATATCGGTGGTCTGACCAAGATGCGAGACGATATTGTAGATCAAATTGTTTTGATCACGTTCAGATAGACCATTCCACTGTCATGGTTCAATCAGCGATCCAAAGGAAAACTGCGCATAGTGCGCTACGTACGAAGATCCTGGGAAGATCGAAATCGAGCTCGGTGGGCATGCTGAGGTACTTGACGGCACCGCCAGTCCAAATGGTGTGATTATCGTCATTGTAGGGTCGAGGAGCAAGCGGAAGAAGATCTTGCTGCGACCAAAAGTTCGGGCGCTTCCCCTGGTTATTGAAGTTCATGGCACCATCACGCAAGAAGTTCGCTGATGAACTCGATTCAGCATCCCACAAACGCGACGGGGAAAGTTACGAACCGACGGGATTGAGAGGGCAGTTGACCTGTCACTGGCAGCTTTAGGCACTATCGGACTGAATCACATGATGCTACTTACTGGGAGCTGTTTGCCGTTGATTCCAGTGCGGTATCGCTGTGCATCTGAATGGATGCAGCTAAGTAAAAGGTCTCAAAATTATGACAGAAAGCAAGAACTTACCAGCATAAGCGAACAAGCGCGCTTGCAGCGTGGGATCCTCGGTGGGCTCGAGACCATAAGGCTAGAGGTGAAATCAGTCATGTTGGTTCGTGGACCATTTGAAAAAAAACAAACCATGTTGGCAGGGTCGAAACCAATTTGCTCAACCTCTGAGAAATGATTAGTCCTAAAGAAAAAGGTTAGTTGTGTGCATGAACATCGAAAAACACAAATCCGTACGGGTTCTGAACAAGGGTGATTCGACCAATTTCCTGTAGAGGTACATCTTCTACGAGCCATTCTAGAATAGAAATGTGAGTGTCAAGAATGTAGTTGGAGGATAGCAAAACGTACCTTTGGTCAAATCTAGAACGTTATCTAGGAAAAATGTTGGCGTCAGCCTGAGGAAACCAGATAAAACCAACTATCATACATTTATAATTCTCGGCTTGCTGAGGCGTCATGGTTTGCCAGTAGATTGTCCAACTAGGGTAATTTCCAGCTGCAATGGAGTCGTAAAGATCCTGGACGCCGAAATCGGGGTTCACGCCAGCTTGGACGATGGCCTCGTCATTAGTGTTGTTCATGATGCCTTGATCCGTCATTGCGGTGGTTCTGGATCGTGTCAATAGCCAAGAGACTACGCACATCAGCGTCCGCTTACTTGATATAAACCCACGATCCATCTGCCTTTACAGCGCGGAATGTGTTGCCACTGTAGCCATTCATATGCCTAAGAATGTATGGGTAAAGGGGAGAGCAGGCATACTTCCTAAAATGCATACCTGAAACCGTAAGGGGTCCCGAGGTCAGACATGGTACGCATGAGCTGTTACATGTTGAAATCAGCAAAAATAATCACTTCATTGGAAAAGTTAAGGTACCTGGTAGGTGGATTCATTATTCGCCGAAAGATAGTCTAAAAAAATGTAAAGCCTGCACATCGGAATGGGCTAATTTACCGCTCACCCCAAAAGTTCTAATAGGGTGCACAATTTCAATGTGAGTGAAGTGCTTTTGATACCATGATGAGAACGTACATTGTGATCCAAAAGGTTTGTCTGAGGATTACGTTTCTGAGAACGAATGAAGTCTGCATATAACCTCAATATGAATAACCGTGGAGGGATTCGTTGCACTAACGAGGAAATTTTGCTGGATCGCGAAGCCAGAAAACAGGGTGGTTCAAGAAGGGCTTTGCGGCATATTAACCTCAGGAAGCACACATGCATGACGAACGCTTACCCAATCCAAGATTCCATCTTCCGTGCGCAACCTGAGTGCAAAAACAGCAATAGTGAGCATGTACCGTCAATGCCAACATAGATCACGTACTTGAATGCGAGCCCTCGCAGGTCTCGAACAGAATCCGCATTGCCCAAATTACCGGCGATTGTTGAAAACCGGGCAGTAACAGGGGTGCGCTTGCCGACCTCCGAAAAGACTGACGCCATCGAGTAGTTCGCAGCCACAGGTGTGGTCACTTCGAACCAACCATGGGCACCTCCACCTTTTGCATGGACGGTGCGCTCAGGCTTTGCAGAGAGTTCATTAGCAATGGTACCGCGGAAAATCGTGGGTGCCGTACCACTCTCTCACGGACAAAGTGAGCCAGTGATTCGATCTGGGATATAATTACATTTAGGCAAGATCGACACCGTTCCAAGGAGAATTCTTACCAGGTTAGTGGACGAAATCAGAAGAGGGCCAGTCGTTCCTAGTCTGTCGCTCATGAACGGGTTGGGAAATCTGCACACAATAATGTTAATTATTCATAAAGCGCAGTTGAGAAGTGGATGACATACGCCTCTCCCCCCGATAGGGTGTAAGCAAGTTGAGTAGAAGCATCGTTGATAATAGAATCCTGCTCATTTGAACCTTGGTAGATGTCGAAGTAGGGCTGACTTGCATCACGCTTGGTTTGGTCGGCGTGTGCAATGGCGGTCGCAGCTCCTGAGAATAGAAGCGCAGCGTAGCCAGAGAAGTGCATCTTATTAATGAAAGAAAGCTGAATCACGAGAACTATAGCTCTCTCCACATTATTTATACGCAGAACTCTCCACTTTGACTAGAAAGCCGGTGACCTACATATCAATTTTAGTGACAAAGAAAGTTTTATATCCGAGCGATAGCCCTGAGATTGTGAGAAACTATCCTTGACATGAGTCAAAAAAACCGGCCTTAGTCAATAACAAGATGGCGTTTGTGTTCACCCCATAGCTGTGATGAAGACACATAGCATTGATGCCCACAAATTTTGACAGTGAGAGTTTGACCTCTGGGAGAACATGGTGCTGTTCACCTAATGCGCTATTGCGGCCGCCCTTGGGAATGAATAATAATGTGATGCTTATTCATGCAAGTCCGAGGATTGTTGAGAAGTATACCTGCTTACTTGTCAGCCAAGACTCGTCTGGCTGTACGCGCCTGTGAGCAATCAGGTCTATATGGGGTGTGAAGTAGCTGTAACTCCTATTTTCTCAATTTTTGGTAGCAAAAAAAGTTTGAACCAATTCGCACCTGAACAGCACTTATAATATCAAACCGATTTCTCGACCGAACTGCAACTTGGCAATTTTTTTTGGTTCGATAGTCTTGAGATATCGCAAATATGTTCGTGTGTGGGTTCGGGCAGTCCCACCTCGTACCGGTGCTGAATGGCACCCCGGCAACTTGATGTAGGGAGCGGGAAATACGTTGCCAGCAAATGACCGGCGTGGGAATGACTTTTATCTGCGCTATGAGCAAACTGAAACAGAATGGCCTTCCTCAGCTTCGAGGCAGGCAGCTTCGTGGTGTGTCCACCAATAACTCGATACCAAAAACCATCTCCAGCAGGTCTCCTGGTGTAGCTCAAAAACCTCAAGCAGTGACCTTCGTGACGACAGAAACATTATCCTGCACATCAAAACAATTCAGTTGACGCCTGCACGAAACACAATTGCAACCCGAGGCGGGATGTGCGTACCGATGAATATAAGTGAATGCTGAAAAAAGGTCAGCAGAGCCTTGAATTCTGGTTGCAAACACATCGTTCAATCGCAATCTGCAACCATCATCCTGACACTATCACATTAGTTTTAGGAGGCCAATGGATTGCTGGGGGAAGAGCCGCTAATAGAGCACACCCGCCCACACCGGAGGAAGCTTTTTCGGTGAATGGACGGGTCGATTTCATGGTTGGCTCGGGTTATAGGAATAGACGTCGCCTAGACTCTATAGACGTTTTCGGTTGCTTTAGAGCGTCGCGTATTTTTGAAAGCCGATCAAGTGTACAAAACTTGAACGAGTTACTGGACGGTTGTCTCGTTTCCAATATCAATGTTGTGGTTTTGAAGAAAGCGCTAAATGGGATGCCCAGATCGTGCATAGATCATAAGTGAACGTGGTCAAGGAACTTGTTGCTGGACGGTTGTGTCGTTTCCAATATCAATGTCGTGGTTTCTGGAGGAAAAGCTAAATGTTGAATCATGTGATGCTAAGTGAGCGTGGTCAATTTTGTTCAGAGACACATGGTAACATGGAGTTGCAACGTTAACAGCCTCGGACTGGTGTATAATAAGTCAAAATGCCCACACGGGCAGGGAGGAGAAAGGAAGAGAAAGGAGGAGAACTTGAACTTGAATTTCAAATAACTTGTTGACTGTCCACGTGACCGTGACTGGCAAGTAGCAGCCAAATGATTCAAATCGCAACAGAACCGAGACCTCATAAAAAATCTAAAATCGCAATACATAGACGACAATATAAACAAGCACCAATGCTATGACAATCTCAATGGAAGTCGACAAAGAACCATAAACTAAGGCGTGTGTCACTCCAATCCTGGTCACGCCAGTCGAGCTTTCACCTGAACAAGCTCTCACATCCGAGTCCTCCGATTGATGATCACTTATCTGGTTCTATCCTATATTCCGTGAGTGTCAATTGCACTTGATGAGCTGCATGCGACATACCATTGATGTTCCTGTTCCGTCTCCCCGCCTATTGGTGTTTTGAGATGACTGTTTGATCGACTGAATGACGCGCTCTCTCTGGCAAAAGACACCCACTTACCGAACCTGGCCTGGACGACTCAAACCTTGTTCTGCTTGCATCGGACCGCGAAGCGTCAACGATAGGTGGCGCATTCGATCGCCCCTGTGTCTGAGCACCCTGTTGGTTAGTGTCCCCCAAGGGTGCTCGGGCACTGGCACGTCGTGATCCAGTAGCAGAATCTCGGTTGAGATTAAAAACGTCTCTCAATATCTGTTCCAGCTCCTCCTCATCGATAACGACATCAGCATCAGCAGAAGTTGTCCTTTGACGCCTTTTTGCCACCGCACTCTTGTACGCACGATCGCGAGCCTGATGTATAGCGAGGACAGTGAGCATCCCGACCTTCTCACCCTCCTCGATCGACATCTGACCCTCCCGCGTGCAAAGGTGCTTGAATTCAGGCAAAAGCAGCGATCTATCGATCTCGTACTTGTTATAAATGGTGATCTTCTCGATGGGATCTATCTCGAGATTCTGGAGCCGTTCGATAGCAAGTTTCTTCATTTCGAGAAATTGCCACCGAGTGGAGAGCTCGAGGACGACGAGCCAGGTTTCTAATGATGTCCGGTCTAGTCTGTACTTTCTGTAACCCGAAGTTAAGGACGATGTTGGTGGGAGATTTGACTGAGAGCTTACGGGCTGTACCAGACCCAGAGAAGCGTTGCAAAGTCGACACTGGTTACACCTTCGACCTGAAACGGGTTGTCATCAGATATTCCATCCTGAGGAGCTTGTGAAAGCTCCCGGATGAAAACCTGAGATTCGCGTTGGAAGAAAAACCTGTGGACGCAAAAAAGTGTATTTTCTACCTGTGCATAAGTGGCGGTCAGCGCACGCCAGATACACTCGGGACATCATAGCGTACGATAAATGTAATGTTTCCGTCCTCCAGATAGAACTCTGGATGATGGGGAACGCGCGAAACGCCATTGTAAGTGTCGGTATCCATGACAGACGGATAGTAGTAAGTTGTGGGAAGAGGTTGGACTCTGGAAAGACTGACAGATGTCAGGTCAGTTTTATGTACGCGTCCGGCGCTTCAAGACTGAAATAATCCCTCTGATTGCTCAACAATTACCCGTTCGATTACAAGCACGGTTGCGCAGTCCTAGCATTTAGAAGCGTTGGACCATCAGGTGAGGTCAGAAGCTGTGTGAAGCCACTGGAAATCGAAGTCTCCATGCAGCATGACTCGGCGATGATACAGCTTCATTTCCACATTCAGTGTGCAGGACGCCTACAAAGAGGACCTTTTTGGATCAAAAGATAACGCACATCAGACACTGGCTGAGCATGTGACCCTAGGATGCACTGCAGTTGTGGGTCCACCTTCCCTCCAATTGTTGTGAAGGTGGCGTAGAGCGACTGCTTCGAAAGAATGCGCTGATCGCTCGCGTCCAATTCCTAGATGGATTCGAGTCAGCAGTCTCGCGTTTCAAGACGAATATGGATGATGTGCTTACCGGGTCTACCCAATGTTGGTTTCCTGGTCCCATCACGACGCATGCCGCCGCCTGAAAAGGCACACCTTACCAACGAGTATATAACAGCCCAGTGACAGCCTGAGTGACACACCTCTACATGCACGATGCTGATGAAAGATACAGCATGGCTATCCTGAGGTTATGGCCAAAACGGTTAAAATCCTGTTAGAGTTGTAGAGTAAATCAATCTCCCAGTGAATATCATGTAGAAAAAACCATCGATATCGTGGCTCCTCATAATATAAGGAACACTTCGATAACATACAATCCCAATGAGATCCACCACGTGCTGACATACTTCCCGTTTTCTTTGGAGATCGCGTTCAACGTTGGTTGCCACGTGAAGAAGATCAGCGAGAATATGCAGCAAGCTTTGAAGGAGTCCATGATGATGATGAAGGGGAATACTAGTACTGATCGGTACTCAGTGATCAGAGACCCATTGGACCGTCTTCTCCTCTGGTATCATCCGGAGCCTGAAGTAAGCTAGGTAACGCACGGATCGCGCCGGTCCCATCATTTTTCAATTTGTGCTTCACGCCCGGTGACCCAAGGGCTCCCGTTTCACATTGACCACTTCACACGACCGTTTGACTCAACCACGACGGCGCGCGTCAAAAACAAGAATAAAACAATGGATTACTGATAGGAATGTTGATATTGGGCACATCAGATCGGAACTCCGAGGGATGGCAGCTGGTCGGTATTGAAGCATAGTGCCGATTTGACACTAGCGCAGTAGTGCAATCATGCCTGCTATTGAAGAAATAGGTCGCGACACTCAGTTACTACACCTGGGCACTGGTACGTTCCCATGTACAATGATCCGCGGCAGGTTAAACAAGAGCACCTGGAAAAACAAAGGTGTAGGTCAATTTAGTCCAAATCACATAGGACCACCAGTCGAACGTACCCAATATTATCATTGTACATCACCCTCCTCGCTAGTGAATACTTGAGTCATCTCTATCGTTTCCTTGGACTCCTGCAATATTCAATCATCATTTCAACCAGTCGGAATGTTGTTCGAAGGCCTGAATGCGTTTCTGGATTGATACAGGTTTTTATGTTGTAACCTGTTTCGATGGATTCGGAGGTAGACTTCTTGATTGACAACGGGCACTGTTCAGCTTCTTGGGTGGCGTCTAGGTTGAGAGTACAAGGTATCCGGCATCTGCCGCAGCAGAACAGTGTCATTGGCGCCGAACATGGCACGTAAGCAGCCAGGCTGATGAGGTCACTGAGGGAGTTGGTAATATTAGCATCTTCCGACTCTTCTCACTTTCTGACTGGCATCTGTGTTGTATTTCTATCCTCTGATATCACAATATGAGTTCTCTCAATGGTTGGCACAAGGGTGAACGCGCCATACAGGAGAAACTCGGATTTCGTGAAGCTGTATCCCAGTCTTGGACTCAAATTGAAGGAGAAATGCCTGAGCAGCACCGAAATTTCTACTCCAAATGTCTCCCATTTATTCCTGTCACCACTCTTGATTCTTCGGGTCGCCCGTGGTCTTCAATACTCGCAGGTCCAAGTGGAGAGATTGGGTGGGCTTCCAGTGAGACGCACGACCGATTGTCCATGCAGGCGGTAGTCTGGGATGGCGATCCGCTCAAGGCGAATGCGGAGTATCATACTCATGTCGGATTTCAGAGGAAGATGCTTATTGCTGGGATTGGCGTGGAGTTTTCAACCAGGCGCAGGAATAAGTTCGCGGGGTCGGTCGAGGTTATTGGAAAGCAAGGGTGTTTATTAGATATCTGCACGACTGTCAACGAAGCTATTGGGTACGTCGACATTCTTCTGAACTTGTGATAAGCTGACTGTTCCCAAGAAATTGCCCGAAATACATCACCATTCGCAATCTGGTTCCATTTCCGCACACGAAACCTCGAGTTACTCACCAAGAAATTAACGTCCCCCCGACTGGCAGCCTTCCTTCAGATCTGATCGCATTCATCCTTTCATCCGACACTGTATTCCTAGGTTCGACATACTCGGCATCTGAGGAAGATGCACCGAGGTTTCCATCTCACCTCGGCATGAATCATCGCGGTGGGAGGCCTGGGTTTGTTCGTGTACGCAACGATGGGCGCACCCTCGTCTTGCCTGATTACTCTGGTAAGCACTGTGTTGTGTCCGCATACTTCAGATTGATCATGATTTCTCATATCAACACTCAGGCAATCGAATGATGTCGTCCCTCGGAAATATAGAAGTCACAGGTCTTGCTTCTTTGACATTCCCGTCGTTCACCAATGGATCACTCTTATATGTGACCGGAATTGCCCATAATCTTGTCGGCGCTTCCGCTCAAGCAATTATGCCTTCGCAGAATGCTCTCACCACAATTGAGATAACAGGCTATATTTTTATCGAGGACGCGTTGCCTGTCCGTCAGTGTGAAGGGACAGATCCGCAGAGGAGTATGTACGCACCCCCTGTGAAGCTGCTCAAGGAAGAACAAGCTTCTTCAACATACTTCAGCACAGAAGACGCCATGCATGTAGCGCTTTCCCGCATCAGACTTCATTCTTCCAATCTCGCCACATTCACGTTTGAATCTCCTCACAAGCTTGATATTATCCCGGGCCAAGCCGCCATCCTTGATTTCACCTCTTTCCTCGGTGCGTCGCCATACAGGCACATGGCACCCGAGAGTCCAAATTTAGTGAACGACGATCGTATAAGGACGTGGACTATTTCGTGGTCCAGCTCGTGGGCTTCGGCTGCGGATGCGGATGGGGTAGGCACGACGTTCTCCTTGACAATGCGCCTGAAGCCCGGGGGTGCCGTTACTGGGGCACTATTTGACATTGCCAACAAACTCTCGGCGGTCCGCCCTGAGTTGCTTGAGGACTCACGCCCGCTTGGACTAAGCGTTGCGCTGCTCGGAATAGCAGGGGACTTCGGCCTGGAGCCCCCAGACCCTCACGAGGGCACTAGAATCGTGGATTCAGGCGAGGCAGAGCAGATGTCTGTCCAAAGAAAAGCTCCAATGAAGCTCCTTTGGATAGCCGGGGGGATTGGAATAACACCTTTCCTCGCTATGCTCATTCCCTCATACTCCGCCGAGTATGAGATCACCCTTTTGTTGTCTTCGCGCGAGCCAGATGTGATGCTCTCTCTTCTTTCCAATGCCATCGAAGCCGCTGCGCACAAAGTCAACCTAGTGGTTCATGTCTTCTCGCACACTGAACAATTCGAGAGCTCCTTACCTACTTCGGTTTCGCTCCATCGTCATTCTGGACGGATCACTTCCTCGTTTATTTCTAATTTCAAAGCTGATTGTGTGTATGTTTGCGGCCCAGAATTATTTGAGCGAGAGGTTATCCAGGGTGTGGATGGGAAGGTGAGAAGGGAGGGTTTTGCTTATTGACATATGTCAAGGCTAGGCGCGGTGTCTTTTGGCTTTTTCAAATGTAGGGAAGTTCTTTCAAGTTTATCGCACGCTCATAGAAATGTTTAGTCTGCGCAAGCGTTTTACTCGGTCATAGCCCTGCATCAGTGGCCAAGGCCGATCGATCAAGTTTTGGTGTACGATCGTGTTGAAGTGATAGCGGCTGTGTCACATTTTATCCACTGGCTAGGTTGGCGAAAACAAGGTTACTGTTGAAAGTATGTAGGACTTCGTGGTATGATACCTTTTGCCTGGATAGTAACGTAAGCGACGTCAATAACAAGCGTTTTACTGATGTGGTCTTGTTTTTCTTCATGGTCCTCCGGGTCTTCGAAAGCAACCGGTGATTGCGAACGCTTTCCTAGAGAACAGTGTTGGAAATAAAATTGGCGGCGGAATCACAAAAAATTGGACGTGCTTCTCTCTTCGGCAGGTCCATGGGCCCCGGCCCCTTTCACGAGGGTCCAAGCACTGAGTCACTCATCCCCTCATCGAGCAGGTTACCAGAAATTACCTTACAAGGCAAAAAAGTAGTAAAGTGTTGAGAAGCAATCGGACCCTCCTCTTGCTCTTTTTCCTTCCTCGTTAACCGAGTGGCTCACCCCCTTATCCTCGGACCATAGCACACGATTGCTTGCTTTTTTTCGCCTTTAAAGGCAGAAACGTGCGGTGCAGAGAAACAATCGCACGTCAAGAACTCCTGATGGTTTAAAAGAAGCGGGTAAAATATGTGGACATTCCACAACAAACGCACTATTTATTCATCCAAGGGATTTAAACCCATCTCTCAGACCATTCACAACCATCTGTTTCTTCTCAAAACCACGCTTACAAAATGCCTGCAAAAAAGCGCACATATGTACGCTTCCACTCTCACTCGCTTCACGCGTCTTGTACTCATTGCACTTTCTCTACAGACCCCAGTCGAATGCACCCAATGCGGCAGAGTAATCAGCCGCAATGCGGACCTCCCTCGACATATGGACACGCATGCCTCCAACAAGGAGGAACTGTACGTGCCCGACCTTTATTAAACCAGATGGTTACTCACTTGTTGACCATCACCATCAGGATGCACGCCTGCGAAATTGGTCGTTGCACTCACAGGACCCTACAACAGTCCAATCTCGACACCCACACCGCGACACACAGTGGCAAACTGAAGTATTGCTTTGATTGCTCATTCGCGGACAAGGATCCAAGAAAACTCATGGAACACCTCGTGAAATGCCACAGCTACAAGCCCATCCCAACTAGCTATCGCAGTCGCAGAAAAAGTCGACGGTCTGCGGCGGCGCCGTACCCGCCAGTTAGATACGTTACGCCTTTGGTAGAGATTCCTGCTTCGCTGTATCTAAATGATTTAACGTTTCCTGAATATGCAGGTTTCATGCCCTTCGGATCGCTCTCGCTGTCCGCCGAGGCCAACGACGCCTCATTCTCAGGCGAGTTCGAGCAACTCTCCTTGGACGGGCTCTTCGAACTCCCTGCCGAGTTCGCCACCATATGTGGTCAGCTCCCCCTCCACACCTTCATCCACCTCCACCCACCTCCAGACCCCGCCAATCTCACCACTTTCCACGTTCGAGACGGCCCACAGTGGCAAAATGAAGATTGCCTTCATTGTCCATTCGCAGACACGAAGTCAAGAATAATAATGGAACACCTCGAGGAATGCCATGGCTACAGGCCCATTCCATACTAACGTTGTCAAATCGCTTACTTATACATCTGGGACTCGGTATCACTGGTTATTTATGCCATATCTCTTGCATCTTTTTTACACATTCAACTAACCTTCAAATAAAAGGATGTATAGCTAGCGTACACAATTAAGTTTCCTGATTACGAATCGATCAGTTTGAACTTGAACGCGACTGATCACGTGGATCTAAAATCACACACTATAGTAAGTAAGTCATCAAGTGGGCTCTTGACATAACCACTACCGCCACCTGAGCCTGAGATGCACGCTGCCAGCACGTTTCCTTGAGCCACACTATAGCTCTCTCCACACTGTTTTTCTATATAAATCACCCTTATTTTCCATTTCTCTCTTCTCTCTATCTCTCTCACCGTTTGACGATATACTTTCAAGTCAACGACATTCAGCCTTGGTTATCTACTGCATCACAATCTGTATCAATTTCCGTTTAATAACCGTATTTCATGTCCACGATCCTCTCCAGCTCGGAAACGACAAACAATTCGCCGACTCCGATCAGTCCTTTCTCCAACTATTCAGTTGCTAGCGACGCAACTTCAGATGGTGAGTCACCCGCCATCGCGATCTTCTCTATTCTATTTCGGTGATGCGCGATCTAATATGATTTGTGGGCGTTAGAGTCACCCGACCTCGGGGCTTTCACCACTGTCTTTAGGGCCCTCAACCATCTTCAACCACTCGTGCCCCCTCGAGGGGGTGCCTACATCTATCCAGAGCTTGATACACCCTCTACCGACCCTGGCCCGCTCTCTTCACTTCCGACGGACTCGGAGTTCATAGAAGGCTCTACGGTATGGAACCAGAGCATGCTGGCGTCTTATCTCGCATCCTCGAGCTCCTCACACACACGCTCGACAATGACGAGCATGACCGCGAGCCCGCACCTTCCGAATCCCGACAATAACTTTGATGAATCAGGAGAGGAGACAGAAGGCGAGCTTGAACCGCTCACATTCACATTTACGACACCTAGTCGATCTCAGTCTCATCATTCGGAAATTTCGGATGCGGATCTGAGTCACGATTATTCATTTTCTGATGGCGATATTGATTTGTGGGACCAGCCTAGTCTTGGTGACCTCGGTGGCGTGTTTTCGTTCCTTGCTGCAGAGCGTGCCAGGATTGCTGCCTGTGATCGTTGTACGGGAAAAGATAGTTCCACGAGCGATGGCGCTTGGAGAAACGAGACAGAACCACGCCGTACACGGAAGCGGAGAAGAACGAAGGCGATGGTAATTCAACTCCTGCAGCGAGATCGAGAAAAATGTGGAACAGGAGAGTACGAGTCATACCACAGGAACCAGCATAATACTGGGTATGTCTAGGACAACCGAGGTCATCGCTGTCTCTTCGAACCCAGAGCCCGAACCTGATACAGAAGGATCGTCTTCTGGCAATAATGCCGCTGTCACTATGCCTTCGACGCCTGCACACAAGTCATCATTAGATAGGCTGCGCCACAGTCGCTCTACACCATCATTGCATCTATCACAGATACCCACCAATCCTCAAATTCTTAAGTTACGTTGCCTTGCCCATAAGCTAAGACTCAAGTTCCCGGAGGACTACGACCGCATTACGGCGTTACTCACGCAGGACTTTAGCGGTGTCGATTCCGACTTCTCGGATCCTAGGGGTCCAGCACCGCGACCTAGAGATTCCTTGATTCATGTTTTTATCGA
>KN835343.1:0-45711 GCA_000827255.1 Suillus luteus UH-Slu-Lm8-n1
ACTGCTGTCGGCCTATGATATGTTTATCAAAATTATGCCTCCCTTGTATAATCATGTCTTTCGTTGCATATGTGTTAATATCATACATTTGTAAAGCTTAAGATATCATGATGCTTTTCGAGGCCAGCCGATTATAATTGTTGGAAGGTCCTGTTGTCACATTGCTGTCGGCCTATAATACACATATCAGAATTGTATCTCCCTTGTATAATCATATCTTATGTTATAAATGTGCGACACCATGAGAAAGATATCTAAATCTAAACCAAGATAAATCATATTTTTTTTTGTTTGTCACATGTATCTGGTCATAAAAGATTCGGGTCGATTGCCTGATGTTGAAGTTGGGCTACTACGCGACGAAGGAACAAAGGCTTCTGGCACCACTTTGGGGGCGCTCAAGTTCAACTTTTCAAGTTAGGCCACCGCCCCGATGAATCCTAAGCAAGCTCGCGAGAACGTTGCTAGCGACACAGAGCGATACCACCTGCCATGGCTCGAGTTTGGTTGAATTGGGTGTGGTGTACACTATTGACGACCTGCTTGGTGACTAGTCACAGTCGTTGTGATTTACGTGGACTCATCACAGAGCGACTCGATCGGCCGGAATACCATGACGATTGATGCGATCCGAGCCATCATTTCCTTAGCATTAACAGAAAGTATCATTCGGTTCGCCGGCGGTCGGTCTATGCTTGCCTTTCAAGGTGGCAATCATTGAGGGACAACTTGAATGTCGGGCAGGTGGCTCCTGGTGACGCATACATGCTATGTAATTTTCGTCCGTTATTGCCTTCCTTCAAAGCAGAACTTGGTGGAATCACTGGCGCTCTCTTGGCATCAAAATTGATGAGGCAATGCCCAGGAAGGTGATTTTTGGTGACGTGCGTTTGACGTGCGTACATACTAACACTCCGACCAATATAAATACTGGGTTAATAGCTAACCTAATCCCTAGTACCCAATCATCGCACCATGAGGTTGACTTCACTTTTGCTATGTATTAGCGCAGCTCTTGCTGAGCCCATTAATATCACCAAACGCTCAGATCCTCTAGGCATCGACGTTTCCAGTCATCAGGGTACCGTTGACTGGAACTCTTGGAAGTCCAAGGGCGTCACATTTGCCTACATCAAAGCAACTGAGGGAACCAGCGAGTCGTTCACCTAATGTACATGAAATTCTCTGACATGTAGATAGCATACACGAATCCCGATTTCAGTGCTCAATACACTGGTGCGACCAATGCTGGTCTTATTCGCGGTAGTTATCACTTCGCTCACCCGGACTCGTCCACTGGCGCCGCGCAAGCCTCGTATTTTGTGAAGCATGGTGGCGGGTGGTCTGCTGACGGCATCACCCTCCCTGGAGCGCTTGACATTGAATGTAAGTCTAGACAATATATATTTCAGTGGACTTAACTTATGCCAATGATGTGAGACAGATAATCCGAGTGGCTCAGAGTGCTATGGCTTGAGTGCGTCATCAATGGTGTCTTGGATCAAGGACTTCTCCAACCAGTACTACTCTTCAACCGCCAGGTACGTTTTTATGTTCTATGATCGAGACGTTCAATTGCGAGTCTTCTTGCAGGTACCCAGGTGCGTTGTTCTATAGTTTTAATTCTGGTACTATAATTGAGAACTCGCTCAAGTGATTTACACTACTACAGACTGGTGGAAATCGTGCACAGGTAATTCCGCAAGTTTTGCATCCACCAACCCCCTTTGGATCGCTCACCCCGGCTCTTCCATTGGTACTCTTCCTGCTGGATGGTCGTGAGTGTTTTCTCAAACAATTATGCCTGTTTCTTGAAATTATCTGACTAAAATGCAGGTATACCACCTTCTGGCAGTACGGAACGTCGGACAACACTGATGTTGACAAATTTAATGGTGACTCCGACGGTTTAAAGAGGTATTTTTTTTATTGTCCCAGTCAATGTCAATGCTGACCATCTTGCGCAGAATGGCTCTGGGAAGCTGAAGTGCGTCTCGTAGATTCGAGAGATCTGAATTGTGGATAGTCAATGCATCACTTATCACCAATAACACCGATGTTTTGAGGTGTCTCAAGCAGTAATGAATTATACAGCCTTCAACAATGCCGAAGCAGACCCCCTAGCATGCCGAGTGCCCTTCGAGAGAGAGGTGTAAGGGGTGCGTGTTGTAGGTGATAGAATGACAGAGGGCCAGGGCACGGCAATGACTGGGAGTCGATAGCAATAGCAGTGTCTATCTACTACCACCAGTCGGTGTCGAACTTCGGGTGTGTTTGGGGCTAGGGTCAGTTTTTAGGCTGCAATTAATGGCAGTGTGCCCGACCCACCTGGGGGGATGTCTGCCGTGCTAGAATTCTAATTACTAAACGTGCAGTGACTCAGAGCGAGACAGGGGTCATAATACAACTTGCAGTAATAGAGCTGTGTGCCAAAAGTGCCAAGGTGCATTGAAGGCAACATAGTCTTGAGATGTAGTCCTCCGGGCACGTACTCGATGTTATGTTCTGGTTCAGCAGGGCATCCAACTGGTTCGCTAACTCATCCCAGCATGCTCAGCACCAAGAGAGTCCCAAAATTGGTTGTGCTTAGTCATCGGTGGCAAGCACTGTATTACTACTAGAGGTATTCAGCTGCACCGCGATCTTATCTTTCACCACCACCACCACCACCACCACCACCACCACCACCACTACGTCCTTACGCACGTATTAATGATGGCAGACGCGAGCAATTTAGCAGCAAAGATGGATGTTGACGAGGCCGCGATTGATGAAGGCTTGTACTCTCGGCAACTGTAGGTGTTGCTGTCATTCTGTGGGCTTGCATTGCTCATCTGCAATCCTACGTGATTTTGCAGCTATGTTTTAGGGCATGAGGGTCAGTCGTGTCGTCGATAACTACCCAATGTGTGCTGAGCAATGTACGCAGCGATGAAGAAGATGGCTGCCTCTAATGTACTGATCGTCGGGTTGCAAGGCCTTGGAGCTGAGATTGGTAATCCTTTTACCGACAAGCATGGTAACAACAAACTCATATCATTTTCGTATCTTCTACAGCTAAGAATGTTTGTCTGGCGGGAGTCAAGTCCGTCACGCTGTATGACCCAGAACCGGTCACCATACAGGATCTCAGCTCACAAGTGCGTGCTTAGGCATTACACAGCCTCAAGACGTGTCATTGAAACATTGTTCACAGTACTTCCTTCGTGAAGAAGATATCGGAAAGCCGCGCGCAGCATCCACCCTACCTCGTTTAGCCGAACTGAATGCTTATGTTCCCGTCCGGAATCTTGGAGGAAATGCAGGACAGGAAATCTCAGTCGATTTAATAAGACCTTTCCAAGTAAGTTCACACACCGTCAGCCAGATTGTAATGTCGATTTCCTTCAGGCCGTCGTCTTGTGTGGCGTCTCTTATGAGAAACAAGTCGAAATCAACGACTGGACACATCAGAATGGTGTTCACTTTATCTCAGCGGAGACCCGTGGTCTCTTTGGGTACGTGACGGCAGTGACCCCCTTTAATATCTTATTGATCGTGATCAGCTCCGTCTTTAATGACTTTGGTCCAAAATTCACTTGTGTGGATCCTACAGGCGAGCAACCTCTTACCGGAATGATCGTGTCAGTGGACAAAGTAAGTCTTATGAACTATAACTGCGACGTCCTATCTATACTTTCACTACATAGGACAAGGAAGGGCTGGTAACATGCCTCGATGAATCGAGACACGGCCTTGAAGATGGCGATTTTGTCACATTCACTGAAGTGCAGGGCATGACTGATCTGAATGGTTGTAATCCTCGCAAAGTAATAGTGAAGGGCCCATATACTTTCGCTATCGGCGATACTTCCGATCTTGGAGAGTATGTCAGAGGTGGGATCTTTACCCAGGTGAAGATGCCTAAAATCGTCCAGTTTGTAAGTTACATCCCAGTTTCATTAGCTTGTAATTCAGTTTTCTCTCTAGAAATCCTTGCGAGAGTCGCTCGCAGCTCCAGAGTTCTTTTTGACAGACTTTGCCAAGTTCGATAGGCCTGCCACTCTTCATGCAGGGTTCCAAGCTCTATCACAATTCAAGGCGCAACACCAGTGTCTGCCTCGACCCCGAAACGCAAAAGATGCTGCTTCCCTGGTGTCTTTAGCGAAGAAAATAGATCCTGATGCAGATGAGAAGATTATCACAGAGCTTGCATACCAAGCGACCGGTGATTTACCGCCTGTCGCAGCTGTAATTGGTGGTTTCGTGGCACAGGAAGTGCTGAAAGCATGCTCTGCGAAGTTCCATCCTATGCTCCAGCACTTGTATTTCGATTCTTTGGAGTCGTTGCCAACCACACTGCCGAATGAGCAAGATTGCCAGTCGCTTGGCAGCCGGTATGATGGACAAATTGCAGTGTTTGGCAAGTCCTTCCAGGATAAGCTTGCTAATCACCGCCAGTTCCTCGTTGGTGCAGGAGCAATCGGGTGTGAGATGTTGAAGAACTGGAGCATGATGGGTCTCGCTACTGGGCCCGACGCTAGGATCCATGTCACCGATTTAGACACCATCGAAAAGAGCAACCTGAACCGACAGTTCCTCTTCCGCGCCAAAGATCTTGGGAAATTCAAGTCTGAAGTCGCAGCGGCGGCGGTTGCAGAAATGAATCCAGCTCTCAAGGGCCATATTCTCTGTAGACAAGATCCTGTTGGTCAAGCGACAGAAAGTCAGTCACTCATTACCTTTTGTATTGTCCCCATTTTGAATTTCTCCAAAGATGTCTTCGATGATGACTTCTTTGCCGGGCTCGACGGTGTCACAAATGCATTAGATAACGTTGCTGCACGTAAGGCTCTCTCTAGTTCTCTGTGGGTCTCGTCTAACGACGTTTGTTGTAGGTGTTTACATGGATCAGCGTTGCATTTTGTATGAAAAACCACTCCTAGAATCCGGTACTATGGGCACGAAAGGCAATACCCAAGTTGTGATTCCCCATCTCACCGAGTCGTACTCGTCTTCGCAGGATCCCCCAGAGAAGCAGACATTATCATGCACAGTTAAGAACTTCCCGAATGCTATTACACACACGATCGAGGTGCGCTTTGAAGGTTTTCTCAACTAGCACAGGCTGACAACAATACAGTGGGCTCGGCAAGAGTTTGACGCAATGTTTGTTAAGCCTGTGGAATCTGTCAATCAATATCTGTCGGAGCCCAACTACCTTGAGAATTCCCTCAAATACTCGGGCCAATCACATGACCACATCTCCCAGATTGTTTCGTATTTGGTTACCAACAAGCCTTTGACTTTCGAAGAGTGTATCGTCTGGGCTCGTCTGCAGTTTGAGGAGAAGTTCAACAACGCTATCCGACAGCTTCTCCACAGTCTTCCGAAGGATCATGTTACCAGCACGGGTCAGCCGTTCTGGAGTGGGCCGAAGAGGGCACCAGACCCACTCGTGTTCGACTCTGCAGATGTACGTCAGCTAGCATGTTGCTAGACCTCGGCGTACTAATTATTTTTCTCAGCCCACACATCTTTCTTTCATAATTGCTGCAGCCAATCTTCATGCCTATAATTATGGCCTCCGAGGAGAGACCGATCCTGCAGTTTTCAAGAGGGTTGCAGACTCTGTGATCGTTCCCGAGTTCTCTCCAAAGAGCGGAGTGAAGATACAGATTACCGAAAACGACCCCGTCAATCAGTCGTCTTCTGGTATGTTCACTCAATTTGAGACTGTCACCTGCAGAGCGTGATTTCTTTTCAGATCCCGACAACGTCTCCGACTTGGTCAAGAAGCTGCCGCCTCCTTCGTCTCTTGTTGGCTACCGCCTCACTCCTGTCGAGTTCGAGAAGGACGATGATACTAACCATCACATCGATCTAATCACCGCTGCGTCCAACCTTCGTGCGATGAATTACAACATTACTGTCGCCGATCGTCATACCACGAAGCAGATAGCAGGTAAAATCATTCCTGCCATCGCTACCACCACCGCGCTCGTTGTCGGCCTGGTGTGTCTTGAACTTTACAAGGTAAGATACTTGTGATCCTTAACGGAGGTTGCGCTGACACGCGCTCTTTGCAGATCATAGATGGGAAGAACAAGTTAGATGACTTCAAGAACGGTTTTATCAACCTTGCTTTGCCTTTCTTCGGTTTCTCGGAGCCCATTGCTGCTGCAAAGAACAAATTCGAAAACACTGAGTGGACCCTTTGGGACCGGTTGGAGTTTAAGAATGACCCTACGCTCAAGGAGTTCATCACTTGGTTTAAGACTCACCACAACTTAGATGTCAGCATGGTTAGTCAGGGTGTGAGCATGCTCTGGAGTTCGTTCACCGACAAAAAGAAGGTTCGTAATGGGTGCGATGAACCCATGGTAGTTGCTCATGTGAATCTTTTAGAGCGCTGAGAGGATGCCTATGAAATTCAGTAAATTGGTAGAGCACGTCAGCAAGAAACCTATTCCCCCGCACACCAAGCACCTTTTAGTTGAAGTCATGCTCATGGATGAGGAAATGGAGGATGTTGAGGTAAGCCATGAGAACTATATATTCGAATGCTCATTTACTGATGTATGTTTTGCAGGTGCCTTTCATACTGATAAAGATCTGAAAGCAAGCGAAGAAGTCCCATGTACAACGTAGACAATCAAGTACTGTATAATTGCGTCTAAATGAATGTCATCTTCTGAACGTCCAAAGTGTTTACTGCACTCATGGGGAACATATTGGAGGATAGCATTCAAAGCGAAGTATCAGGGCGTACGTATAAGAGCCAGTACGTACAGCGCGTGGGCTTCACGCTTGACTATCGAATGCTGGAGAAAGGAGGTGCATGACATCTTACCTACGGAAACGAACTGAAGGTGAAAAAGAAAAGCTAAAAGCTAAACTAACCACCGAAGGGGGTAGCGGATGATAAGACAGGAGGAAAGGGAGCTACCATAGCAGCGAAGGCGGAAGGACAGGGAGTGAGAATAGCAGATGTTTTTGTAGCGTTAATAATTTTCTCCATGTTTTTTGAGTGATTTCGTTGTGCGTACTGATTGAGAAAAACGTAGCAAAAAGAAACACCAAAGCCAAAGGTGGGAAAAAATAAAGTCGTGAAAGGTGATTAGGTGAGGAGCATGAGGATACCGAAATGATAAGTGGATACATCGACGATGAAACAGTGAACTGAAAGCCGTGAATGTTCAATCGATGAACGCGGTATGGCACAGATAGTCCGAAGAGGTCGTCGTCTTTACACCAACTTCAGCCGGCGAGAAGAGCGAGTGCAGACGCGCATATAAATACGAATATACGCGATCGAAATGATGGAGAGATCAAGAAGATTGAACAGGCGATTGTCCCCGAGACAGGATGGATATGTCTTGAAAGGGTGGGGATCGTGTTTGTATATAACAGTACCAGTGACAGAGAAAGAAATCCAGTATTGACAACCGCAAAATGATGGACAGAGGGAGCGAAATTATGGCGCAGCACGTAGGCGGTGCCGTCGGAGTCGAATGCAGTAGTGTTAAGAGTCGGAAAACATGAGAAATTGAGATCTAAGATGCGTACGAGCATCTGGTCCAGACACATATCTTCAAGCACGGACCCAGGACGGCTGGTAATTGATAGGTGGATGAGGGCCAAAGAGGACTCGGGGTGCGGGGAATCCATATGCTTCAGCAGACGGCCAATTAGAGTTTGTCATCGGTTGAGAGGGGTAACCTGTTCCATCGAATGACATGCGAACGTGGCCGCACTGGTAGTCAAAGCTGATTGGATACGAGTAGCCAGAATTAGGCGGGGAGAATGCATCAGCACAACGTGGTTGCGAGGGCGGTTGGGCGATGACAGACTGTGAGTAATAGTAATCGTTTGAAGGAACTGCGACTGGTTTGGAATACGAGACACTGGAATAATCCGGGGGCAGTTTGACGGGCACATATGCGACTGCAGGCGCCCAACACACCGGCGGCGGCTGAACTGGCATGTATAAAGCAGGACGGTCACTAGCACGGCGTATGGGCTCGTCAGCGGCTGGACTCCATTTGGACGGAGGAGGAAGTGCGTTCCTATTTTGGCTGGTCGCGGGCTCGCGAAGCTCTTTCCGCTCAACCTCAGCCCTCAAAGGTAGTTCTGAACTGCGTCGGCTGTTAGCACTACCATTGCTCACGCGGCGCCTTGGCAAATACTCTTCCCGCAGCGGCCCATCCTCATCGAGATCGATGTCATAGGCTTCATGAGAAACTTCGACGCACGTTTCTGCCCCATTGAGCTTTGTCTTGCTCCTCTGCTCAAAGCTGAGAAACACGGGCTCTGAGCTGGGATGCGTGAGAGGCGCTTCCATGATCTCCTCGATGACTTTCCGAACGATTGATTGAGGATTTGAAGAGGGACGGGAAATCGGTTGGGCGTATGGAGGAGGCGAGAGCGATACATGATATGCGAACATGTGCCCCAGCCACTGGCGCCAAGCAGCAGGCGATATTGTCAGGTCATGGGAAAAAATATCCAGGGCGAGCGACTCGAGCTTATTTAGCGACTGGACGGGAAGCTTGCAGATGGTGTGCCTAGAGGGAAACAATTGGTCATTTCGACTGGGCGCGAACCGCAAATGAGGTGCTTACCATGTCTTGTTGGAGAAGGTATGGTCATCAAGCCACTTGTTCGCAAGCATGAATCCGAGGACAATGAGTCGAAACGTGGCATTGGCTTCCAACGTCTTTCCGTCAATTCCTCCGGTCACATCAAGCAATTCATCTCTAAATCTCCACTCCTTTGCCTCCAGCCCTAAAGCGAACCCACTGAAGTATACTGGTAAGCGAGCGATATACCACATGGCGAGTAACACGGCTGATGGTTGCAGAAGCGTTGACATTAGAAGAGAGTGAACTGAAGCAGATAAATGCATTGGAGCTGTGGGGGCTGGCTGCTGGCCGCCCATTGAAGGACTGCGAGAGTTGTGTCAATATTGATCAGAACTCAAGTTGAATGAAATTAGCTTACGTGTAACGAGAAACTGCAGGCGGAAGGGCAATTGAATTCTTGCAAACTTTCCAGACATATGAAACGATCCAGTCCGCCATTGGTTCCGCGAACATCTTGTACTTTGTTGACGCAGATGGCGCCGAATCAACAGACTCTTGTTTGACCTGGTCTGCGCATTGATAGTCGACCGTATTGTAGGATTGGATTCCATATTGGTATAGACCATCTTGCCTGAGCTGGATTTGGTCGGATACCGTTGTTACGTCCGATGTGGCGATTACACGGTCAACGTACTCTGCGAATGGAGTCATGGGACCGATGGGACTAGAACCCAAGTCGCCATTCATCATATCGTCTGAGTCGTCCTCCAAGACAGGTGCGAACGCGTTGTCGACCTGAGGCCATACATAGTCGTGCGTAGATGAGTTATCTGGGCTGCCGCAGCTCTCAGTACCCCAGACGGGTGTACATCCTGACGTCCTGTGCTCGACATGCATTGGTTGGTCAATGTTACTTGGCGAAGTGTTCAAGGCGCATTTTTTAAGGAAAGCGTTCAGGGGCGGAAGACATGCCTCCGCATGATTTCCTTTACTGACTTGCACGTCGGCCGTACTAGTCAACCCTTGATGAAAATCCCGCTCTCTACTGTCTTCCGAAGTGGAGCGAGCGTCATCCTCCCAAATGCGGCGAGTTTTGGTCCTCCTCCAGGAAGGCAGGGAGTTGATCCACTGATCACGACTGCCAAACGACGGCGGTGGGCCCGTCGGGGACACAGGTAGGGTGTGCTTCAGATTATGGAAAACAGAAGAGTGCGACTTTGAAACGTCTTCAGTTTTGGAGTACTTATGGACTTGGTGCGCCGGTTGTTGGGCAGGGACGGGGACTGGCATCTGCAGATGAAGAAGGACAGAGAGGAGAGCGTCCGATGCACTGTAAAGCGCAGCAGCGAACGACTCTGATATCTAGTGGTGGAGGGGCCTCCCGAAGGATCGAAGTGGAGGCGAAAATCGTAAGATGGGTCGTAAGCAGATCCAAGAGCAGAAGGAAGAAAAATAGAAGGCGATGAGTGGCAAACGCGCAGCAAAGGCGTGCCTTTTTGTATGCTCTGAAATTTGGATGAGCTATCGATGATAAAATATCAGAGTCACAGCAAGTACTTACCTTATACCACCGAGAGCGTCTCCGACTTTGAACCGAATCTGAAACCGATACTCGAGCGAATCGATCGCAACGAAGCCGACGCTGTCGCAGACGATGAGCCGAAACGAGAACGGGGAGTGAAGTGGCAAAAATGTGACCGACTGCGAAGTCGATCCACAGCCAGAATCGTGGTTGAAAGAACGGAAAGAACCCAAAATTTCTTATAGTGTTATGATTATGTCATACTTTCTCACAGTTGTTTTTGATTTGGTTCCGCTTGCGGAGCGCAGCCTGGCACGGGCGCAGGGAACCATGAATTTGACTACGACCAGGCTGGAATGCCATCAGACCATGCCATACATACTACTACCCGCAGCTCGCGCGTACGCGTCTCTGCCGAGCTTGTCATAACACGTTCAGGCATATTACTCGTCTGGTGTAAACGTGGATGACTCAACCGAATCATCTATTGATCCTTAGCCGCTTCCGTGGACTGACTCAAATCGTGGACACGAGGACGCCTTACTACGTCTAGCCACGCTATTTTGGAGCACCATCATCGCTATCGAATCAATTCACCTATATATCTTCAAGTTCCGGTTCATGTGAATTCCCAAAAACTGAGTCAGGAACTTCACGAGTCTAACAACTAGTTTAGGACTGCTTCCTTGTTGCGCAGCACGCTTTTCCTTCACCAACTTGGGTCACAGCCAAACATGATGCAGCACTGCAGGGTGGTCCGATTTGGTTGTTCTCCTGATCTTGGCCATCGATAAGAGCAGGGTCAGGTCCAAGGTCCATAGGGTCTTTGTACGATACATCTTATCATAGGGAGCTTCCATAAAGCCAACTTGATTATCAATGCCTAGGTCACGTGATATCTCCGTGACAGTCGTGTTTTTCATCTTGTCATAAACCTACTACGTCCATCAACATGAGCGGCATGATATTTGCAGCCCCGCCGCCTTCATACTCTGTTGGGGAACAAGACGGTGCAAACACCGCATCCCAGCTGGGACTAGACTCCATAACACTAGGACAGCTCAAGGCAATGGTTACATGCACGCCAAAGCCAAAGGCATGTTTCTGGCTCTGTTCGTTGATTATCGTATTCATGATGTATTATCATATGTATAGCAATCATTTTATGACTTTCGCTACGATGATGAAGACACGGTCATGAATGAGATCGACGAATTTTACTCGTACGTAGAGATGCCACAAGTCGCGGAAAACCTAAAAGCATGGAAAGGCTCGTTTCCCGGAGGTATGCAGCACCGTCCATCACATGTCACAATCAGACATAACCTTCGCGTTTGTAGAGTGGACGAGCCCTGATACTACTCCCGCACAGCGGAAGGCACACGTTGAGGTACTCCTCGAAAGTCTCGAGCATAGGGACGCGGAGATCAGGTTTACGAATGCTCGTCGACTCTTTTATGTTCTACAAGGTCCCGTTCTCACGCGTAACGAAACGACGAATACTCATACGTTTCTGGCATAGGCACCTTCGCCGAGACAACATCTCCAGAGCATCAGTTGCACTGGATCTACGAGAACTGCAAGGTTGTGCGAAGCGCTAATGGGTTAAGCACAATCGTCGAATCAATGAAAATCGCGAGTCAGAAGCATGATTTACTTTGGTAAGCATTTATTCAGTACGTGTTCAGTCATCTGACTTTTAGATAACAGCTCGCTCTCAGATGCGGATACAGCACATTTCCAGATCACACCTACTGAAAAAGCTGACTTTCTAGAAGAGGTCACAACTGAAATCTCGGTGTATCTCGGCATGATGTATCACCTCATCGAAATATTTAAGGAACGTGATGACTTCGCAGATGAGCTAAGTGCGTGTTGCAGCGAAAAGACGTCACACAGGCTCATTCCGATTGGTTAGTGAGCATGGACCCGCCATTACCAGTGTATTTATTCAACGTGGTCTCTGCATTGCGGGACAAAAGCGCGAAGGGATACCCCATTAAGAAGGTACGACACGGCAGCAGATCTAAAGCCGCGTTGCTAAACTGAAATTCAATTAGCTACTCCTTGTGCTTTGGAAGACACTTCTCGCGTGTTGTGGTGGCATCAGGGAGCTTGCACGTGTCAAGAAGTTAGCCCGGGAACTTGCCAACCTCCCGTCTGTGCCCGACGAAAGTTGGTCACTTTCAATTCAATAAAGACACATTTTAAAACGAACATCACAGCTGTCGCTGTCAAATGCACCCCATTTGACATTGAAACGTTCCGGCAGGAGACTTCGGTTAAATACCCGACATTTACGCCTCCAGTTCAACAAGACACGCCTCCGATTAAGCCCGCGCCCTCTGTTTCCACTTCTAAATTGGCACAGGCATATTCTCCTATACCTGTTCGCCATCACTATCACCACGATGACGCAGACTCGCAACACTCCGGTCTCCCAAGTTCGTTGAATCACCAGCCTTTCCAATCACATGTTCCCAATCCAGGATATCGCCCAGGTCCTCAGCCTGCAACACCTGCACCATCCCCGCCTCCTTCTCCCAAGCCCAAGAAACAGCAATATCAGACAGATCAAAATAGACCATTCTTATTTCCCTTCTCGCGGAAGAGTAGATTTGGTGCTAACAATGATCGCCTCGTACCGTTTGCCATCGATGAAGCGGATAAGTTATATAATCGGCATATGTACGTAAGTCTCTCGCTCTGGCAAATGTGGAGGACGAGAGAAGAGTGCATGACTGCCGAGAGCGGGCTTGACTGTATGCCTGGGTCTGAGGGGGAAGCCGAACCACTTCAAGTTACTAGCGATGTATGCCGTCCCATCGCTAATTTGGATAGCTGTCGCTAAGAATGTTTATTTCAGGATCTTGAGATTGCAGAGCCATTACTAGATGTTGCAATGCTGGATGCGAAAATTGCGGAGGCCGTTGCGGCCGTAGGCAACGCCACTTCTCCCGCCCAGGAGCGCAAGGTGAGGGAAAGGAAGGAAGATTTTATGCGCTTGAAGAGGGTTGAAACAATCTATGTAAGTTTGCTCAGCGTCATATCGCCATTGACTCACCTGCGTTTAGAACGCCGTATTACCTGTCCTGTCAGGATGGGTACTGGTGTTACTGAAACTCCTTTTGGCGACTGTATCCGCTGGGACCGGGCAACAACAAGTTCCTCAGTCATCAACATCTTCAGTGTTCCCTCCCGGTGTTGCGTCCCGTGTGTACCTCCATCGTCTATTCTCATGAGCCTGTATCATAATTTTATCTAGCCCCTGAGCAACCTCCCGCCCCACCACCGACACTCGACGACCTCGATGTGACCAGGCATCGCGAGATTACATCCAAAGCTGTCTCAGCTATCTTGTTGCTGACCCTGAAATGGTTCAAAGCTTCCCGTGAGTACTTCTGTACTTCTCCTCGACGTGTATCAACACGTTTCTAATGCATGTCACAGATGTGATGAAGTTTCATCATCTTGGCCAGCTTCTATTGGACACCAATTGCTTGCTACTGATTCTAAAGATGTTTGGACTGCAGGAAGTTTCGTCATCCGTCGTGTCGAAAGCCGATTCTCCTGACCACAAGTGAGTGAGACGAAACCACGAGTCTCGACACCACTAATATTGGACATCACCGAGCTTCTTCCGGTATTGCCAAATACATCACGCAAAGATTGCTCCGCGTCAGCAGGATGAGAAACCTCGGGCTAGTGCCCACGTTGTGCTGCAGACAAAAATTCTTCCGAACGGCCAAAAACACGAAGAGGAAGTCGAAATGCTTACCGAGTTCTCATGGCGCAACTTCTTTTCCACAATCAATTTTGCCAAGATTATGCAGAAGTTGTCCAAGAGCCGGTCACATCGTATATGGATGCTTGTGCAATACAAGAGCTCTGTGAGTGTCTGTTTGAACCGTCGTTAACTATTTACAAACTGGTTCAGGCTGTGTTGAAACGCGTGCTACGAGTTTCGCATCCTTTGCTTCAACTCCATGTTCTGAAACTCATCAAGAGTCAAGTTCCCTTTTGTGGGAGGAAGTGGCGGCAGTGTATGTGCGATGACCATAGTAGTAAGCGTTTGCACTTATCCCTTGTTAGCAAACATGAAGGTGATCACGTCGATCTACCTGAACTGTCGACCGGATCTGCGCGATGAATGGCTAACTGGCACCGAGGTTGATGATATCTCTGATGCTCAGGTGTGTAACGAGTCTCGTCATTACCATCCTATGCCGATGTTCTTTCAGGCACAAGAACAAGCTCTGCGTCACCTTGTCAAGCATTGTATGCATCTTTTCCGCATTTTTAGGTACCACACTCATTGCGACCCACCCCTTAGACAATAACAAACGATACGGACCTCAGGCCCCGAGCCAACAATCACAGGCACATCGGCGTTCCGTCAGTATTTCTCACAACATGGAAGGCCTGCCTCCAGGGCTAGACCTTGGAAACATAATCCGACCAATTGGCACTCCGAACGTTGTTGAAGCTGATGTCTTCCCACCTCCGCGTTCTCAAGCACCGGATCCATCCATATTCCTCCCGTACACTACCGAAGATCTTGCGTTTGAGGAGGAATATGAGGAGTACTTGTCTGACCTCGGTTGGTCTGATGATCAATCTGGCCTCCCGCCATTCGGAACGATTTCAATGGGCGGGAACGCATGGCAGCGGCTCCCAGAGCTTGTCTCAAGCATCGCTGACAACATCAGCGATAGCGAAAGCGTGGTGTCAATCGGTGATTTGGGCGATGACTCCAGACTTGACGTCGGTCGTGACGATCGTGACATCCCGGATGAGAACTTGAATGATTGGGAGGTAAGCTGAAGCCTGAATATTCGAAACGAGTTGTATCTCATCTATGATTGATTAAAGCATATGAGCCCAAAGACTATGGCTGCGCTGCCTAAATCTCCGGCAGGCAACAGGCGGTCTAGTTCAGGAGCGGGACTTCGCCCTGTTTTGACGTTTGGTCTTGACGATGAGAATCCTATTGACTTGGAGGAGGATGAGTCTGAACTTGGCCCCATGCCTCGCGAGAACAATGGTCCTTTCGCTTCTGGCGGTGGGGTTGATGAAGTCGAGTATGTTTATGGGTAAGTCGTACCACTATTGCTGCGAGCATGTCAAACTCATGCGATGGCTAGCGTGTAACGTGTAGACAATTTGAGTCTTCAGGTGCTTGTTCAAATGTTGCATGTGTACAAATCTGTTGTTTTATATTGCAAGAAGTAGCATTTTGTTTTTCCTTTACAGAGGGCAGCATGTGCCAAGTACATAGTCTAATCAGCGCCTTGCTCACAGTACATTTTCAGTGAGCGTCAAGGAATTGATTTGGACCAAATATACGCATCGACATCAGAGTTTGCCCATCATGCATCAGGCCTAGGGTTTGATGGATTATTTTAGTTGATACGTAACACCGTGACAGTGAATTAGAGCCTATTCAAGTTAGAGCGACAATATTAATGGTCATAATTCAAGATGTCGGACGAGCTTATGACGCTCCCTTTCTGAGCGACACAACTCCAAAATTTAATGCGCCTGCCCGGGTATTGCGTCCTCCAGGCGCTGTTATCTAACCCCTCGATACGAACTATTCGAGAGCATGTAATGAAGGAAAGGTGTGTCGTGCATGGCGGTGTGTGATCCACAGAATGCAACTCATCAGGCCAGGGCGGCTCAGCTACACAGCTATTGTATCTCATAGCAGCCCAAGAAGAGCGTTCGTTTCTTTTGGTAGTGCACATGCTTGGGCTGTGAAATGAGCACGTGGATGACAACGTACCAGTGCATTTAGCTCTGCGCTCCTTGACCCCTTGCGCCGCGTCCTTCTGAAAACCAGTTTCTCGTGAGTAATGATTGCGGGTTTTCGGTTGAATAAAAGCTAAAACAGAACAGTGCGGGGTAGTTGATTATGTCTTTATCTTCTATCGTTGGGACCAGTGCTCCACCAGTCAACGAAATTGGGACGCAGGATACTTCAGAGATCACGCCCCGCCAAGAATTTGAAGGACACACATATTGGGTCACTGGCGCTATACATTTACCATATGGACAGCGGATGATGACTTGTTCACTCGATGGCTCGCTGCGGGTAGAACTTGAAGACTGGGAAACAGATAGGAGAGGACTGGCGGGATGGAGACTGGCAAGAGGGAGACTAGAGGAATGGTGAAAGTGGAGTGTGGACGATAGCGTTGTCTCCAGATGGGGAGAAAGTGGTTAGCGGGAGTTGGGATGGTGGAGTGAGGTTATGGGACACCAACAAAGGCAAAGTGATTGCGAAATGGATGGGGCATAAAAAAAGACGTGATTTCTGTGTGCTGGAGTCGAGATGGTCAGCGAGTTTTAAGCGGATCCTTCGATGGGACTGCAAGAGAGTGGGACGTGGAGAACGAAGAGACGGTCCTTGGTCCAATCGAGACTGGGCACAAAGAAGTGTACGCAGTCATTTATTCACCAGACATGACCATGTTTGCAACTGCCGGATACAATGAGCGGGCATCGCCTCCCGAGTCACCACTCAAAATTTGGGATTCGAAGACAGGCGAGCTCATCATCACTCTCAAAGGACATACAGATCCAGTGAATCATCTGGCTTGGACACTGGATGGAAAAACACTTATCTCCGGGTCAGATGATCACTCCATTAGGACATGGAATACTTCCACCTGGACCCAGATCGCAGTGCTGCAAGGGCACACCAATATTGTCTATGCTATCGCGATTTCTCCGAATAACCGCATCCTCGCAAGTGCATCAGCAGACAACACAACTCGATTATGGAACCTCGACAACAGCAAGCCCATCAGCTCGCCCCTCCGTCGTCACGGTACAGGTGCAGTAGCCTGTGTGTCGTTTTCGGCAGATGAAAAGTTACTAGCAACTGGGTGCGATGACCAAAACACATATACATGGGATGTTCATGCGATAATAAGAAAAGCTGGCCTTGACGACCTTCTGTTGGGCCGTGATAAGAAATCGGTACACATTATTGTACGTGACACTTTCCATAATCAAGAAGGAACGACTGTCTTCCTTCTATATGGTCTGGCTAGGGGAGACTAACACTTTCATAAACAGATCACATAGCATTCCATTTAATATGTATATACATTATAGGCTAGTGCTACACGACGTCCTGTCCAACCACTCAAGATCAATCAAGTACCCCGAGGATTTTTTGACGGCCAACCATATGGTGCTCATGTACGTCCTCAATGTCTCACAGGTTTTTCCTGACCTCATATTCTCAGATTTCTGCACGACCCGATGCCCATGAGGCGCTGTCCAAACCACGCCTCTTTCACTGGGTTCGAAACTTCCTGCCAGACCAAATGGTACGCAGATCGAGCTGGGCGATCTGGTAGTCGACGTCCCATATGCCAAAGGGAAACGCGTATGTCATTTGCTTCCCTCTTCGATGTCCGAACCTCTATACCACTGGCACACAGAGGAACGCGTCAGCAGGAGAAAAACGGAAGCCAATCCCGAAAAATTCGGCTGCGAGCAGTTCACGACCTCCCAATAGCAACGCCACACATCATTCCAGCGGCACAGCTCACGCCCAGTCATCTTCGCGACCACAGGCTCAGGCCACCGTCACCACGTCGTCCACCGCACCTGCCGTTGCCGTCAATTCTGGAGCTACAACTTCGAGCACTAATCCTCACGCAATGATCAAACACGCTGGACGCTGGACTCGCTTCTGGCTTTTTGTCTGTTGTGCATCTCCTGAGTATACCGACGGCCATCATTAATTTACATTTCTCATTCTTTACGGACAAGCAATCCCCTTTGGGCTGTGGTATGCAGTGGGTGCAAGCTACTACGCGTACACATGTGATATCCATGCAATTTAAGCTAGTTGATTCAGAGCGGATTCAGACACACGCGTTGCTCCCCAGGTCTTATTCTGTCGCTTAACGATTTCGCGAAGAACAGAAGTGTAGCAGAAAAGGTCTGATTTGAAGCCTCAAATATTGATAGTGTGCGGGGAATCCATGCCGGATCGTACCGCAATTGCAGGGATGGGCACACGCCGTCAAACCTTCGGGGTAAAAGTAAGGTCAATCCATCACATATGATGCTCATGTGCGAATCACGTACCATTCATGGCAATTGATCTTGCTGGCAATTCACTGGGTAAGTACAGAGTGCAGCAGACGAATAATACTTGGCCTATGCGGTCGGCATTCTTCGTCGAGACTCGTTTTTATTAAAGATACGAAGACTTCGTCCTAGCAACAGCCCATGGACTGCCTGCTTCGTAGAAATCCATAGGATATCTTCCACCTCTAGCCCTCTCCCGTCCCTCTTTGTCCTCATCCATCCACCCTTTTGCTTGCCCTACCGCAACTGCTGTTTCATATGGGCTGAGAAGCGGTTTGTCAAAAGCATACCCCCAGTCTATTGACAACCGCGGACACGCCGTTTGAATGAATGTCGATATATGTGGATTAAACAGTGCAAGCTTTGCTGGGGAGAGTTCAGAAAGCAAGATAGGAATATAAGGAATATCTGTCTTCGAGATGGAGAGTTGATGAGTGATCGCCTGCATCTGCTTGAAACTGCCCTGGCGCCCCAAAGTGCCGAGAATGATGCCCCATAACGGATTTTCATCGCTTGGGGCAACGATCCCCCGTGGATCGGATATTTGGGAGAAAGCTGTGATGTTTTTACGGGCTTTTCGAACTGCATCATCTCGGATTGTCCGCATTTCTTCGTGGTTGTAAAGCTCTCTTGTGATTTTCTTGGAGTAGGGGTCGTATCGGAAAGCAGGTACCGAGGGATTCGCGATCATGATGGACTCTAGGTGAAATCGACCATCTCCAAGATATCTGAAAAACCATGAGACACTTGGTGAACATAAAAAAACGATCCCTTACATCAGGGCATCTATGTCACCAAGTAGGGGGGCAGTACATCCTAGTATTTCACCAGGAGACAAAGGTTTAGACCTAGGTATCGTGATATCATAAACGCCAGTCCAAAGACAATGACCAGATGGCGACTTCGAGACATCCCCTGTTGATGACTCTGATTCTACACCGTGCAACAGTCCATTAGGTGATGTCCCGGTGTCAGAATATGGCGACGTCAGATCTTCCTTCAACCTCTGTAGAGCTGCTACAAATTGGATTGTTGAGACCAGCGCAAACCTTGTCGGCTCGGCGGGAACTGGAGGTTCCGCGTCTCCTTCATTCGAAGGACCTTCAATTTGGAGATAGCGAGTCTTGCCGACTTTCTGACCAGCAGGCGTCCGTGTGTTATCTTCTTCATATTCGAGTAATTGCTTGCAAAATGTCGATCGGTCGTTTGGAAAATTTAATCGTATCGTCTCTGTCAAGTGAGACGAGTCGATTCCAATCTCGACAAAGATATACAGGGTCTTGATTGTGGTTTGATCGATGGGCACTATGATGAAATGAGGAATAAAACATGAAAACTGCGGCGCATGAACTCACCAAGACAGCTGTGACCATAATGGACTAGCATGTCGCATCCTAATGCAACCGCAGTGTAATCATCCACGCAGCATGCACCATAAGTGACATCGCCCATGATCACAGTCAACGCGTCGGTGAAACTATGATATCAAGAATCAGCTTAGCATGCAGCTCTGAAAAGCAAATTCCATCACCTGCGCACCGCTCGATTATGTCCGCTATCGTGCAAGCAAACATCTGCAGGCCCTCAGGCATCTGCAGGGCGACCGTCTTTGCTTTGTTCTTGCGGACATGATGCATTGTTTTATGGATTTCGAAGGAATAATTCGAAGGAAGCTGTTTGATCGCCTGGTTCAGCAGAACATCCGACAATATCTCATCGGGTATTTGATTGGCGATTGCTGGAGAACCAGATTTATATAGTGCTGCAGATTTTGAGCCGACGAAACGCTTTCGCGGTTTTGCAGCTGTGTTGGGCTTCTTAGATTGTGCTTGCTCTGCCATTATGGACGAATGTGTGGTGCGATGGCTCCGAGCCTGATATCGCCAATACTAACTCACTGAGTACTACTTTTGGGTCGTTTCCCCAAAGAGCACACGTGGTCCACGTGACTCGTGAGTTGCACGACCTCTGGAATCTAGACTTCAAGAGCGCCGCGCACTTGCGTGGAGTCTCGTGGAGTCTCAAGCACAAGTTTGGCTCAGTCGCGGCGACTGCCACTACTTTTGATCAACTTGATCATCACTACTAGTGCTCACATTATTACGGAACAATTCAACTCTCCATTAACTTTTTGACCGTCGGGTCTCCGAAATTCGCTGCACCATGTTGGGATGGGAAGGAGACAGCGGAGCTGGACAATGTGCTATGAGGGATTCCTGCGGAACGAAGGGCTGGTTTGGGCAGCAACTTCCGTGCCCATACGATGGTCCTCCCGTTGAAGTACGTTGAAAAGTATAATATATTTGTATTTCTACTTACCATTACTCTAGCCCGAGGACAGCAAAGCCAGAGATTTGCTTGTGTCAGTTTGTGGTGCCCAATTCGTAGAAGGGCCTACCTGCTGCACTTCTGGTCAGGTTGAGACCCTGCGTGACAGTCTAGCACAAGCCGAGCTCATCATTTCGTCTTGTCCTGCATGCCGAAACAATTTCCGTTCGTTCTTCTGCTCATTCACTTGTTCACCACACCAGGGATCATTCCTGAACATCACGGATACGCAGAAGACCAGTTCGGGAGAGACAGCTGTGAAGACGGTTGATTTTTTCGTTGGCGAGCAATTTGCTTCTGGTTTCTTTGATAGCTGCAAGAACGTCCAAGTCGGTGCTACCAACGGATACGCCATGGACCTCATTGGGGGAGGTGCCAAGACGTATTCTGAGTTCCTCAAGTTCCTAGGAGATGAGAAGGACCTTGGAAGTCCATTCCAGATAAATTACCCCTCTTCCACACCCCTTGATTTCACTGCGCTAGACCCTACACCACGGAATTGCGCAGACAACGACCTGGAAAGCCGCTGTACTTGCATTGACTGCCCCACAGTCTGCCCTGCACTTCCTTACGAACCTCCACAGATTAATGGCCCAACATGTCAATTCGGCCCGCTTTCATGTCTCTCATTCGTACTCATCCTCGCATACTCTCTGTGCGCCGTTGCCTTATTCGGATATGTTCTTCAGGCCACTATTAGGAAGAGAAGAGAGAAAAGATATGAGAGAATGGCATTATCAGCGGACACTGCATCTATCCGCTCCCCCATGTTACACACGCACGGTCTTGTTGGCGCGGTCTCACTTTCGCAAGGTGACGCAAACGACTCCCTCGGAGCTCAATCAACAGAATCCAGACGGCTCGGTCGTGGTGCCTCCCTTCTTGACCCCATTGAAGTGTCTCAGCCACGTCAATATCGCCTCAATACGATCCTTCGTCGTGTTTTCTATCGTTTAGGCCTTGCTGCAGCATCCTCGCCATTCTTGACATTTTCAGTCGTGTTTACTTTCATCGGTCTGCTCAACTTAGGCTGGCAAAAGTTCGACATCGAGACTGATCCAGTTCGGCTATGGGTCAGCCCTGATTCAGAAAGCAAACTACAGAAAGAATACTTCGATGAACACTTTGGTCCCTTCTACCGTCCACAGCAAATATTTGTCACTGCGCTGTCTGGCCCCCCTATCACCATCGACCCGCTCCCATTCACAGATACTGGCGTCTCTTCGCAAGATCCTGTGCTCAGTTACAATCATCTGCGATACTGGATGGACGTAGAGAGTGATATACGTGCTCTCCGATCTTCTCCAAATGGCTACCGCCTCACGGACGTATGTTTCAAGCCTGCTGGGCCCCAAGGAGCATGTGTCGTTCAGTCTGTTGGTGCATGGTTTGGTAATGATTTCAGTGATTATGATGAAGAGTCTTGGAAACACCGATTGGTTCAATGTGCAAACTCTCCTGTAGATTGCCTTCCAGATTTCCAGCAGCCTCTTGGCCCACAGTATGTTCTAGGTGGTGTGCCTGAGGATATGCCTGAGCGCAATTCTTATCTCGATGCAAAGGCTCTCGTCGTCACTTATGTGGTGGCGAATTCACTCGACGAGGCAGAAATCGCGAAAGCTGTCGAATGGGAGCAAACTCTGCGGGCTTATCTCGTCGATCTCAGTGAACGCATTCCCTCTGAGGCGGGCATGAATATTGCATTCTCTACTGGCGTCTCTTTAGAGGAAGAAATCAGCAGGAGTACCAACACTGACGTCAGAATTGTCGTCATGTCGTATCTTGCAATGTTTCTCTACATATCATTGACTCTGGGCAATGGGTCAGCAGCAAGGGAGGAAGAGGGTGTAATGACATCTCTCTCCATGTGGGCTTGTAACTTTCCTAAGTTATTCAAGCGGTCAAGCATTACCTCCTCTTCGGTCTCTGTCGACTCCCGCAACACGCCGCACATTCTACCGAGACTGCCTCGGCATCTCTTCGTCGGGTCAAAATTCACGTTGGGGTTGCTTGGGATCGGACTTGTCATTTTGTCAGTCTCATCCTCAGTCGGTTTCTTCTCCCTTGTCGGCGTCAAGACGACCCTCATTATTGCCGAAGTCATTCCTTTCCTTGTACTCGCCGTCGGTGTCGACAATGTCTTTATTCTCGTTCACGAGCTTGATAGGCAAAATCTCCAGCATGGGCCTAACGCTTCAGCAATTGCTTCAGGAGGAGGATACCCAGCGCTTCGCTCCCCTACCCGTCACCGCTCGCCTTTTGAATCGGCATATGATGAATCTGTTGATACCGCCTCGGTTCCCTTATATCTATCTGCAGAGGAAAGGGTTGCACGGACGTTGGCAAAGATGGGTCCGTCAATTCTATTGAGCTCCGTGACAGAGACAGTTGCTTTTGGCCTTGGCGCATTAGTGCCCATGCCCGCTGTACGCAATTTCGCCTTGTATGCCGCTGGTAGCGTCTTCTTGAACGCGCTGCTCCAAGTTTCTGTCTTTGTCAGTGCGCTTGCTATCGACCTGAAGCGCGTAGAGGTGGGTGATTGTGTGTCGGTCCATAGAATTTTTTTAGACTAATTGCTCATGTAGGCAAGCCGGGTTGACTGTTTCCCCTGCATCAGATGGCCTTCCCGCATCGCCCTGCCTGATGCTCCCGCGAATGCGAGTGGATTGGGCAGGGTTGCTCGCTTCATCCGACGCCACTATGCACCTTTCCTCCTTCGACCAGTTGTCAAGGGGGCTGTACTCCTTACTTTTGCGGGATTCTTCGTGCTCTCTGCAATTTCGATGCAGCACATCCAGCTGGGTCTTGGTTCGTAATTTGATATTAAGTCAAGCTTTACTGTTCTAATCGTTGGGCAGATCAAAGGTTGGCTCTCCCCTCAGATTCATACCTCAACGACTACTTCGATCATCTTGATGTGTACTTGGATGTCGGACCTCCAGTTTACTTCGTATCTCACGACCTTGACATGACCAAGCGGCCAGGCCAACAAGAGCTCTGTGGTCGTTTCACAACCTGCGACGAGTTCTCTGTCGCTAACGTTCTCGAGGCTGAGCGGAAGAGACCCGAGTCGTCATTTATCTCGCAGCCGACTGCGTCATGGATAGATGACTTTCTCAAGTGGCTTGATCCTGCCATGGAGACGTGCTGCCGTGTACGAAAGAGAGATCCTTCCATTTTCTGTGCGCCAAGAGATTCAGAACGATTATGCCAACCATGCTTATACGGCAAGGAACCTGCCTGGAACATCACCATGGTCGGATTGCCTGAGGGAGAAGAGTTCATGCGGTATTTGAAGCAGTGGCTCATCTCACCCACAGACGAAACGTGCCCCTTGGCAGGCAAGGCGTCATTCGGCACTGCGCTCTCGCTTGACGACGAGACTGGTGTTGTCGCATCTCACTTCCGTACATCGCACTCACCCCTTCGATCACAAGATGATTTTATCAATTCCATGGTGGTCGCACGCCACATAGCAGCGAAGATATCAGAATTCACTGGATCACAGGTTTTCCCTTATTCCCTGCATTACGTTTTCTTCGACCAGTACGCACACATCGTCGCCATCACACAGGAGATACTTGGGCTTGGACTGGCTGCCGTGTTAGTAGTCACAGCGCTGCTGCTAGGCTCATGGCGCACGGGAACCATTGTGACGGGTGTGGTCGCATTGACAGTAATGACTGTCATGGGTGTGATGGCAGTATGGGGTATTAGCCTGAACGCTATCAGTCTGGTGAACCTGGTCATTTCAATTGGTATTGCAGTGGAGTTTTGCGCTCATGTTGCAAGGGCCTTCATGAGTGTTGGTTCTGGTTTGCCAGCTGATCATCCTGCAGGACAGAAGGAGCGGGATGAGAGGATGTGCACGGCCCTTGTTGACGTCGGGCCTTCAGTGAGTATTCCTAATCGATGCTGCGCCATTGCTGACATCTTTCAGGTTTTGTCTGGTATTACGTTCACCAAGCTGATCGGCATGTCCGTCCTTGCGCTCACCCGATCCAAGCTGTTGGAAGTAAGCCTTCAAATTATCAATGGAGTTGTGCACAGATTTAATGCGCCCCCATAGATATACTACTTCCGCATGTGGCTTACTCTCATCATCTCTGGGGCTTTGCATGGTTTGGTACTTCTACCCGTCGTACTTAGTCTTGCTGGAGGACCAGGGTTTGCTCAACAAGAAGCTGATGAAGAGTGGATGACAAATGCCAGCAGGAACGATTATGAATATGCGTAAGTGACATTCCTCAGTTTGGACACTACCAGCATGACATTTCTATCATAGACCTTTCCTTGCCGATGACGATTCCATGGCCAGTGATTAGAGTACAGATCAAGACTTCATTATGATACTGTAAAACAGGAACATTACCCTTCATAATTACAATGGCAACCTGAGATACCAAAGTATATAGAATTGCTTTTTATACTGGAGATCTGGACCTGCTGTCTCTGATGTCATCCCGACTGTAACTCCTCCTTCCGCGACTGGGAGACCTTGAACGAGTTCTGCTACGGCTATATCTCGAATAAGAGGAATAGGATGCGGAACGAGAGCGTGACCTAGAAGGAGTGCGTGAACGAGAGCGACTGGAGCGCACCGAGTAACTCCTGGAGCGGGTTCGGCCCCTGCGCCCATACCCAGTTCCAGTTCCTCCACGCTCGTAACTTGGAGACCTCCTTCTGAGTGGCAAGCGATCCCCACGCCTGATAGGCGAACGGGAGCGTGATCGAGAAGGACGGTACGTGTCCCTCGCGGGAGGTCCACGACGCCCGAAACCTCTGCCTCCTCGGAAAGATTCATTGAAACGAGAGGGTTCATAACCTCTCCTACGGAACACAGGCGAACGGGAGCGAGAACGTGACCGAGATGGTGAGCGCCTTTCACGGCCGTTGCGTGGAGGACGAGGGCGGGAACGAGAACGAGTACGGATTGGGAGATCAGATAACTCGACTTTCACGACCAAACCATCTAGTTGACCGCCATTCATGTGTGACGCGGCTTTCTGAGCGGATGCTGCATCTGTGAACTCAAGAGCAGCCTTTCCTCGATTCTGGCCGGCTAAAATGTGGGAATAAATCAGATATGCAAGAATGATTATTATCGAAATCTTACATTTAAGGAAGAGTGGAAGGTCGATCTTCACGATTTCTCCATAGAACGCGAAAATGGTCTGTAGATGCGCTTGCACGACGTTGCGAGACAGACCATTTACGACGACCACTTTGCACTTCTTGTCATCGTTTCCCCCATTCTCCATGTCTACATCGGCATCTTGCAAGGGCTTTGGGGAGATGGACCGACCTCTGGTCGACATGGTTGAGCTTGTTGGCCGATTTTTTGAACTAGCAAGGGAATTCAAAGTGACACATCACAGGTGTCACAGTGTCACGACACGTCCGACGCGTCGGCCCTCCACTCACAAGGGCAACCTTCGAAATTTGGGTTATGCATTCAACACTCTAAATATTTTCTGAAGCACGTTGCGAGCTGTAAAATCTTCACGTTGCAACATCAATTGTCTTTGAACATGTCTTTCACAACTCCATCAGCCAAACATTTTGATTAATTTGACCGTCACCGATGTTAGGACGTATTTCCTTTGTCGGCCGGGAAAAGCTATGTTAACCATGAAATCACTCAGTCCTCGCCTTCTTATTACGCGAGCCTGCACCGCGAGCCCCCTTCTCTAAGCCATGGGTCCGCTTGGTGTGTCTCTTCAGCAAATCTTGACGAACGAAGGTCTGCCCACAAACTTCGCAATGATAAGGTCTCACACCGGTATGACTCGCCTCGTGACGTTTGCATTCGTTCTTGCGGAGGAACCGCTGTGGGCTGTCGACAATCGTCAATTAGTATTAGCCAGTGAGAGCTAGAGATATAGCAAAAATAATGCGAACCACATGGAACAACCGAATGGCCGCTGATCAACGTGAGCCCCGACATGTACGATGATGTGATCTCGGCGCTTGTTCCTCTGGCCACACCCGACGACGTAGCATCGGAACTCTTCTATAAGCTCTCCGCGGTCGCTTAACTTGCCCGCAAAATGCATCAGCCATCCTCGATCAATCTCTTGTGCAGAATGGCGCGCCCTATAGCGCTCGGCTCTGAAAGCGAGATCAGACAGCTCAACTCCCAAGTGCGCGTTAAGAATCGGCGACGGATGTGGATCGTTGTAGATGCCGCGATCTGGCTCGACCCTGGTCTGTCTTGAGGAAAACATGTCGTTGGAGGCCGGGAACGAGAAGTTGCCGCAGCTAGAAAGATCGTAACATTCCTCTTGTTTTTGGGGCAACGCGCGCAAGATAGATGCATCAAGCAATGTCTCCATCTTGATGATCGGGGACGCCCTAGTCCTCTTCTGCGGAGCGCGTTGCTCGAACGACAGCTGTTCACTGTATATTACTGACATGGGCTCCGGCTGGTCATTTTCCTTTGTTGCAGAACTGGACAAGATGGTAACAATATCGTGAATTAGACGTGGCGATAGGCAATCCTGAGATGGTGGGCCGGGTGTCAATTCTCGCATCGCGCCAGGAGTGGGGGGAACTGAATCGTGAGTGTAAGGCAGAGAGCAATGGAGGGTGACATGGCGAGGGGTGAGGTGAGGCGACAGAATTTTTTGAGGGGACACAGGTAACCGTCCCATGATGGCTGAGGGATCGACACCTACACTGGGCGACTTCGTAAGCAGTGCAAGGTTGTACATATTGACGTCAGGAATGAGACCAATGATGGAAGGCGAACAAGAGAGAACATCATCCGCGAGGTGACAAGGCAGGGAGAACTCCCTCGAAGCCTGACCTTCGTCGTTGTCAGAAACGGACTGAGTAGAAGCTAAGGAAGCTGATGACGATGAAGAGGAGTGCCCAAGATCAGGCAAAGAGATGTCGCTTAAAAAAGTTAAGGAGCTATGAGACTCTTTTAGGTGACTGAAGATTTCGGCGGTGTGATCTGTTAGTTGGAATGCCGCGCGCGGGGGGTTTGAGTGATTTGGGACGCTACCCATATCGTCCGCCCGCATATGCAAAGTACTTTGTCCCTCGTTATACAAATTGCGTCTCTCGCCGAATTGCATAAAATTACTGGAATCAGATTGGTAGTGAATACCGAGCCCAGCGAGGAGGTAACGAGAAGGTGACTTTAGGAACCCATTGGACTGAGAATCTGGAGACAACCTTGAAAGTTCGGTATGGTCCTCGTAATCTACGTATCGCGTGTTCGAAGGAGAAAAGAGTGTAGGAGTAGTCATTCGATTTAATCGCAACGCCAGCGTCGTGGTGTGATCAGAAGTCATATGAATAGTTGTTCCTGGGGCATAGCTGCGTGTCGCGTCGCGAAGGTGTCTCATTAAATGTGATTAAAGTAGAATAGACTGTGAAAGAGCGAAGGTCGTAATTTTCTTGAACTCGAGCGAGCTGGCGGGACTCGATTCAACTCAAGCCAAGGAGGAAGGTTGCAAATTGGAAATATGCCGATCCTTTCATGTTTACACCTGTTTGGCATGACGAGCTTCGACTTATGCTGCCATTTCGGGTACTCAACGCCAGATGCTGAAGCCGCGTTTCCAAGTATTGGCGAGACATGCAGCTGGCCTTCGTACTAGAGGTCTTACGACAATCAATACATCGAGACCGCTACGGAAGGTAGTCACAACACTCTTATTAGGAGGCACATCTGCTGCTGTCGCCGCTTATTTTCTCTTACCTGACATCTCCCGAGGCGCGCCAACTTGTGACAATATACCCCTCAGTCCGTCTCACTTCACACCAGCAAAACTCACTTCGTCTACTATTGTATCCAGTGGAACAAAAATTTTGACTGTCGCGATACCTCCCGAACTTTTACCCAAGGGAAGCGATCTCTTCTCACCTATCTGGTCCGTCTTCATCAAAGACGATGACATACAAGTGGAGCGACCATATACTCCACTCGATGGGGTAGACGAAGACGGAAATATGAGGTTCTGGATTAAAAGATATCAGCATGGCGAAGTCAGCCGGTGGTTATACTCAAAACAAGTTGGAGATACCATTGAAATTCGTGGCCCTCTCAGAACCTGGTCTTGGAAGGATGATGCTTGGGACGAGATCATCTTGGTGAGGAATATTAAATTTCATAAAATACAGTTGTCCAATGATTTTTGCGTTCAAGATATCTGGCGGTACTGGGATTACTCCATTCTACCAGCTGCTGCGTACCGTATTCTCTGGCAAATCATCCTTTCAAGGCCGAATCACACTATTACATTCTTCAAGAACACCTTCTGAACTGCCTCCGCGCGATATCCTTGATCCCCTGTTAAAATTTGCACAACACAATCCCGAGAAGTTCAGGCTGAAGTTCTTCGTTGACTCGTTTGACGAAACCAATGGTCAGAGTTCTACACATATAGAGGTGCACAAGGGTCGCATTGGTAAAAATTCAATATGTGGTGCTCTCCATTCTGCCTCTCGTGTTCCCTGGTGGCGCGGTTTATTCTCACAAGATAGCGATGTCAGTGACCGAAAGATACTGTTTTTGGTTTGTGGTCCTGAGCAGTTAGTCCCCACTTATGTTCTTTTTTCTGATGTTACTCATTGATGTGTCGCAGAATGGTTGAGGCTATTGCAGGTCCTTATGGCCGAAACTACTCACAAGGGCCAGTAGGTGGAGTATTGCGATCGTTGGGATGCAATTCGCGCCAGGTGTGGAAATTATAGATATTCGACAATTGCGCAGCCGCACGCTCCAAACACCTTTTGCCCAGTACAATGGCGTCTTGTTCCCCTGTGTGCTTTCAAATTAAATCTGATGTACCATGGGATGCTATTTTATGTCAGTCATAGCTTGGCTATTCATGTCGCGTTACGTCTGTTTGAGGCTAATCATAGATCATAGCCCAGATGCTGGTTTCAGGTGATTTTTGTCTAACTTTGCGAGTTGTTGGCTACTGACATGAATCCATTATTCCGTAGCGTCTCCACGGCGATGACATTTCCTGGACATTTGATGAGTATTGGCACGCTCCAAGCATTGCTTTGAGCTGCAGGTCGCGCTACTTATTCTCCATCTGAACCATCATATACCCTCTTGACTCGCTCATTCTTTCAAATACCATACCTCAGAAACCCGTAGAACATACGTCAAATTCGATAGTGGCTCTCCGAAAGTTTCCAGAAACTTTTCACTCAATATCGGTCATCGAGCTGATCCTCGTCAGTATTGGGTAAAGATGGAACCACAGAACTGCTGTGCGGCTTTTCGCCCTGCCTGTGGAATCGCTGGGTATGACGAAGATCATAATGTGGGTTCTTTGCCTTGTCCTTCTCGATAAGTACATAGACTAGACCAACTTGGGACAGAAGATCACGGGAAAACAACGTTTACGAGATGAACCCGCACAGGAGTCTAGCTTCCCGCATGGTCATACCATTGTGTCCCGAATCGTCTTTCCTGTGGCCTCTTGTTTTTTTTTGGCTGGCGTATATGCGCATTCAGTCCAAACACAGATGATCAATCAGGATATATCTATGGTAAATGATGCAACACCGCTGCCATCAATTGCATGATGAATTTCACCCATTATAATCCCACCTTGTTTGCATCCTGATGATATTATAGCCAGGAATGCACATGTGGCACCAGACACTGGAGATTCAGGAAGACCGAGGACATTGGATTGCACCCTTGAGGGTGTTTCAGCCTGGGGGAGAATGAAGGTATCTGTTTACCGCATGTGAACCTACTCTATTCTATATTTCTGACTTTTCTTAGCCGACAGGTTGTGATATGTGACAGCGAACTTCGAACGAGCTGTAGTTTACCTTGCTTTCCGGCTTGGGTCAGCGGGAAGGATACTGATTCTCATTGAGAGTTATCGAGACCGCAAGCATTTTCAGCGGTCGCATCGCATCTAAGCATGTGGGAGATCGATGAAGTGCATAGTTTCACTGATGGAATTGACTGATGTAAGTGTTCCAAGAACATCGTATTGGAAAATAAGTATTCAGCATCACGAACCGCTTTCCCGGTGTTCAAACAACTTGCGCGCGCGATGTTGTTTTGATCCGATCGAAGGCTTCTGAATTCTCGCTGATTTTGTATTTTGCTCAATCAAGGCAGGAACGAGGGTGTTTATATATCTAGCATGACTGCCGTCGATTTACGTCCACCAAGTTTGCCATCGCTCGCGCCCATCCCTTATAATGATTCTAATCTCAAACGATCCCAGTTGGCTGGTCAGTTTGAATCAATTTTACAGTTACATTGCAGGTTCGTGGAGAAATCAAACGAGGTGTATCGATCTAACCTTGGATGCGGTTCCATAGTTGCATCCTTTACTGCAGTGATTTATGATTGGGGTGAGCGGACAATATCGAAGAAGTTAACCATTGATCTCCTAATGGTATTTCTAGCTCTAACCTTCGGACAAGAGGTAGGCCGAGACCATATTCATGGGAGTGGACATCTCACTAAGAATGGTGTGATAGGTTGAACTGGTCTGGGTGAGCAGAGTACCATATCAAAAGAAAAATAGGAATAGGTTAATGTAGTTTGTGCGGGCCAGAGGCAACGCTGGTCCCTCATAACTATTTTGTACCTCACCGTGCGTAGCTCGTGTATACGCGCAGTTGGCAAGTTGTGCTGACAATATTAAAAATTTTAGGTGCGCTATGCTGGGATGCCATATGTCGTGTATGTTTGCGAGGCTAAAAATTCGAAACTGCTAATAAGTCATCTCTCACAATCAGCATGTTCATGCTAGGTATGTCTCTTCACGCACTGCAATTGTTTGTTCTGATTAAGTGGCATATAGGAAGTCTTCCGTCAGTCCCGCTGACAGATGTAGTGAGTATTCTGCATCGATGCCTGCCATTCCCGTCCAAACAAATGTGCTCCTACTAGGGGTGAGCTCTCTGTCGGCTTGCTTGCTCTATGTAATGACCGCAACAGCTGTGAGTTCTTGGGTCTGCATGATCCTCCGGTGCTCATCTTTACCTGGGTGTTTGTCAGGTAATACTATGTTTGTGGCACTCAATTGTATGAATGTGGTGATCGCTGCCATGTTGGGCGGTGAGTTATTCGATTGCAATACTCCTGTGATATCTTGACTGAAAGGGTGTGCAAGTCATCATGATCACTCGGTTACATGCCATGTATCAGGGGTCGATGAAGATGCTTATCTTTCTCATTGTAATCTTGGTTGTTCTCACAATCGCCGGCGGAGCCATTACAGCAACAGGAATCAACCGTAATTCAAAGGGTAAGCCTGAATCATGAACGAATGACTCGAGTGCATCGGGCTCACCGGGGGAATACCAGAGGTCGTTTCTGGCATCTACCAGTGCACTTATAACTACGATGGAAACGCCCGCCTTCTGATGTCCATCACTTGGATACTCCGCCTGGTATGGGAGGTTCTCGTGATGTGTCTTGTAGTCTGGGTTGTTGTAAAACACTTCCGGCAATTGCGACTATCATCGCAAGCCGGGATCATTGGGGACTGTTTCGCAATTTTAATGAAGACTCACGCAGTGTATTTTGTAAGGTTAGTTGCTACTTTAATTAAGGTTGACTTTCTTTGCTGAAGTCCCGCACGTCCAGCTTTGTTGCTGGTTTTTGCATCACCCTTCATTATTTTTTCTCAACTGTCTCGGTATGCCGATCTCTCGCTGACATTTGTGTGTCGCCGTTCATAATTTCTATAGGACTCGAATTTCATAGGTTATAATGGTGTCCTGAACATCTTTTCTGTCATCCAGATGTTTGTGCTAGGACCACGCCTCATCCTTAATATTCGAGGATATCATGCTAAGCTTATAGCTGAATCCGAAATAAGAACTAGGATGGCTCCAATTGATTTCCAGGAGCTCCCGTCAACTGGTGGTCATGTGTAACAAGTACTGAAACACAAGAAACACAAGCACGAGAATGTTTCAACGTCACAGTGACACTAGGATTCCTTGAGCTCAGAAGGTCTAGGCCCACTTCTGAGGCTAGCTGCTTACCCGTTCTTGTACTCGACTTAGCACATACTTATATCTGATATTCAGCGCTATTTACGATATGGGGGCGATATATGTGGCCAAATATTTATACAAAGCACATAGATCACGTTATTTCGCTTCGACAAGATACTCTTGACTTCCAATGTCTATGTTCGCAAACACACAGACGCAAGCGCATGCCTACGAAGTCGCCCTTTTCGGTGAATTCTTCGCTCGGGATCTCAAGGCGATTCTCAATCGCCTAACACTGCACACGGAGTCCGCAGCGCCAATGCATACCCGTGAAATTTTATTCGAACAGTTCGGAGTTCAGTCACAAATACAAGGAGACGAGCCAGCGTTGCTGAGAGCAAAAAAAGAGCTGGGAGATGGGATGGAAAGTGGATGGTTGGTTGGACAACCCACTTGAACGAAGGCGTTGGATCAACCATCACATAGGACGCTTTTCTCATACCTCAAGCCGGAATCTGTACGCGTTCATCCAGAGGCCACTGTCAGACCATGGGCTACTTGCGAAGTAATCGGCGACGCCCTCAGTTTCGCTTCGGCGCTGGGATACGTGTCCGTATGCTCCAAACTCATCATATGTGCTTACGCTTATAGTTTCGTTAGACAACGATCACAAATCTACAAACGTGGATATGCATTTCGAAGAGGAGCTCTGATAATACAGATGTTCCAACAAGAGCAGGTACGTATCTGTGTTTTCTTTATCGCTAGTTGACATTGCTATTGACTAGGTCGACCCAAAGACCTCCCTCCCTATACCAGCGCATACCGACACACTTTGGGAGGTCGAGGTCAAGACCGCCACTCAAGTCAATACGTCTGCACCAGCATCCAGCGGACACGTGCAAGTAAGCACAGTCCGTGCAGCCATTGATGCTGTTCTCGAAGTTCAGCTTATTATGAAAGGACTACTGGATCTTCGGCGACAGGACTTGTAACTTAAATTACTCAAGGCTAGGTTGGTCATGCTTTGTTGGCTACTTACGCTGAACCCGAGATAGTCGCCTGCTACTCCGTTTCACGTCTCTGTTCTCGCACTACACTACTCTACGCTTGACTTGCCCTCGAGTACTATGCAAAAATCACAGTCACCATGCTGTGAATTGTAATTTATTGGGTAGCTTAAATGACTACCAGACCATTCGAGCCATTATGATGATTATTACTGCGCACATATGACGATGGGTCATAAAATGATAGCAAGACAGAATTAATCTTGGTGTGGTCACAACTTTGATACTAATTACAAACTAGTAGTGTGATTTGATTAAGATGGTTGGAAAAAAACATCAACACACTCCAGACTCCAGAGTTCACCATGCTACCTCATACCACTTCTACATCTCCAGCGCAAACTATCACATCTATGGAATCAATCGCCAGCGGGTCTTCAACTCGATTTTGTGCGCTTTGCTCGGCCCCTGCATGCTATACTTGTCCGAGGTGCTCTACTTCAACATGTTCTCTCCCCTGCTCTCGTACCCATAAATCCCAAACTGGATGTAGTGGTGAACGCAATAAGGCGGCCTATGTACAGATGAATACTTATGGGTGGGGTACGATGATGCGCGACTATTGTTTTCTCGAAGAAATAGGCAGAAAAGTGAGTGAATGGGGCGGAGAAATTGCTCGTGAGGGCTACGCAACAGATGCGAGAGTAAAAGATACGAGGGGCAGAGGGAGAGCACGTGGAACTAGTGGGAGATGTAGAGGCGGCAGGGGGACTTCAAGGGGTGGTGGATCATCCAAAAGAGATCTTCTAAAAGCTCATCTAGACAATTTGGACATCGAGATGGATGTCCTTCCCGTCGGAATGCAACGCAGAAAGGTAAACCAGTCGACTCTTGATGCAAAGTGCGCTCTTGTCTTCCGTCCTCACGCGTGTGCTGACTCTCATCAGGACACAGGTTGCATTATTGACGATAGAGTTCAGGTTTTACCCCGGAGCGCAATCGCAATCTTCTTCATCCGCAACATCAGTCCCATATACCACACTTGTGCATCGCAATCCCATCAATTCCTCTCTAATCACCCTTCTTCAGAGACACGTTCCTCAGCATACATATTCTGACAAGGACCATCCCAAACCGAAGAAAGAGCATCATTGTCCAGACTGGGTTACCTCTCTTGTCCACCCTCATCCAGACGATCCTGAAGGCTTCAGAGTTCCTCTCTGTTACTTACCTGCGCAAACGGACTTGGCCAGAATTTCATACTATCCAGTGCAGACTGGCCCATCTTACTATAAACTTTGCCCCTCTCAGACTATTCAGGATTTGCTTCAGGGTACGCACTTTGCTGAATTCCCCACCATCCATGTATACGACCCGGACTCGTCGACATTCATTGGAAATATCGTGGCCAAAAGAGGCCAGCCCTCACCGATGTCTGAGCAAGAGCACGAGCACGACGTCAGAGCTATGAAGAGACGAAAGCTAAGTGCGAAAGCGGGGAGAATGGCGATCTCAGGACTCGTCGGCGACTACGGAAGTGAAAGTGATTCTGCATCGGAAAAGGCGGCGGCAAGCCAAACACGAGATGAGTTGGGGGCTTTAGGGAGCTATGCGGAAAGCGAAAATGGCGACCAAGACTCTGCTGTAGAGGCAGGCACCACCGAAGACGACATGTACAGCACAGGCTCTTTGTCGGCGGATGAAGGAGAAGGTCCTGCGCTTGACTGTGCTGCCGTTCTCGAGTTGATCAAGCAAGCACATAGTGCAGCTGACTGTGATTCGGAGGCGGTTGACTGGGGTGACCATTGGGACGAAGACGTAGCAGAGTAATGTCTTTTGTTGCCTATCCTGTTGTGTATGCAGATCCTTCGCCCCCTTTTCCCTCGTGCTCAAGTCAGTTGCATCAATTCTAGGGGTTTCGCACATTTTGCTGAGCGTCCACATCCGGCTTTAATTGATGAGCATTATCCACTAAAGCTGTTGTGGACCTTGCCACAATGGAACGTCCACAGCACCAATCAATAAATAGTGCGTCAGACATCTTGGTCTGTTCATCCCATCATCTCAATTACAGTCATCTTCCTTCTATCATATCGCTCATACAATACCTACATCTCAAACTTCAGTCACAATGACCTCCAAAGATGCCATTGAAGCCAGGCTTTAAGGTTCCTTCCCAGGACGCTTCGTTGGCGCAATGCCAGTACCCCAGTTTCTTGATTTCCTATCCGAGGTAAACGGTCGTCCAGTAATGCCGAACGTGTATTCACCAGAAAACCTTGTAAGAATTTCACATAAACACTTCTTTGACCTGTCTGATTTTGGTGCCTTGGCAGTTGGCGTCTCTACGGAAATTGACCACCAATTTTGATCTTGTTGACACCTCCGGCTGTCCTGATCCCTCTGTCGTCGTGTGGAAGGGTATGAATTCCAACCGACCATGGGGTTATATAAAAAGGACAACGCTCGAAACGGAGTGACAGACATGTCCGCGATGCAGGCATGGATCATCATCAAGCCTTCTTTGCAACAAGACCCTTTCATCGACCCACCGCCAAATGAGGACTTCACCGCACCGATACCTTGTCCTGAAGAGGAGTTGCTGCCATATTGGGATACAAAAAGAGATTTCTATCCCGCTTCGAGTCCTCCAACAAGCAGTCCATCTCAACGCGGGCGCATATGGTGGCGTGCACCAATGCCTTCTTCGCAACACAGTTCCGCCGCTTTGGATTTTCCATCCTCCTCTGTGGCTCCTGGGCACGTTTTGTGTACTGGGATCGCTCCGGTGCTGTTGTGTCTCGGCGGTTTCAATACACAGCCAATTTCGCCCCGTTGGCTGAGTTCCTATGGAGGCTCAATTATGGGTCGGCTGGGGATCGCGGCGTCGACGTGTCTGTGGTTCCCGTTTCCCTTCCGGAGTCTCAAGATAGCACTGTCAGGGAGTTGCTGGGCATTAGGAGTTCCGATCCTCTGTATGGATACATCGTTCCCGTCGATACCGCACTTCAAAAGCCCAAAGACGCAGAAGGCTGTCCTTCTTCAACAACCCACCACTTCTACGTCGGCCCACGCCCCGCCCAAAAGCAGTGCAGCTTGCTCGAGCAACGAACTCGTGGCTTCCATGTTTGGGACTTTACGCAGAAGAGAGTCGTTTTCTTCAAGGAAACTTGGAGACTTGATTCCCCAGGTATCAGCACGGAATCAGCAGTATACCAGGAACTTCACTCTCATCGCATTTCAGATATCCCGGCCTTCGAGCACGGCGGTGACATGTCTGCCCTCGGGACAAAAACGATCACCCACTCATTCAGCAAGGCCTGGTGGTGCTGTACCCCCAACCACAAGGCACACCTCCCTCTCGTGCAACATCGAATTATCCTTCGTGATGTTGAACGTAACTTGAGCACGTTCAAGACACCCAAGGAATTTTTGACTATAATCAAGGATGCTCTCACAGGCGAGTTTCATCTTCACTTCTCAACTAATTCATTGTTTCTAACGTGTTATTGTAGCTCATACAGAAGCTTACAAGTATCTTGGTCTCCTGCATCGAAACATCAGCATGGAAAACATTGGCGTCACAAGTGAGGGGCGCGGGCTTCTTATGGGCTGGGAGTGTTGCTCTCTCAAATCGCACGATGAACTACTGGAAATCCAGATGGTATGTGCAACAATTTTAAATAAACGTCGAAATACTGACACGAATTAAAATGACAGGGAAATATACCCTTCATGTCTGGTGCTTTGCTGGACCAAAGTACCCAGGACAAGCGCCATGTGCTGGCAGATGATTTGGAATCATTCCTGCACGTCATGATGTACACCATGGCGCGATACCTTCCCAACACGATGGATGTCAAGAAGAATAACGCATTGCTCCAAATATTTGACGAGGAGTATGTCATCGATAAGGGGGGGGCGGGCCATAGGTGGCTCGCGCAAGAGGGAATGCCTTGCTGACCCGCAATCTCACCTTTTCAAAAAATTCACCGTGCCTCCCGAGATCGCCACGCTGCTGCGGCAACTATGCGATTTGTTCCCTATCCGATATAACGCCTGGATTCAGATGGTAGAGCTCCACACGCAAGACACGCGCTTTAAGACGCCAAGCGATCTTCTGGTCTGCCACAGCGAGATGATGGCACTCGTGAGACTTTCAGTTCCATCGTCCGAAGAGCATGCCGACAAAGATATTCGTGATTTCTACACCATCACGTGGAATACATATGGTTTCTGATGTCTTGTAAGTAATCAAGAACAATACAAATAATATCATACAGCGTTTACATACTTGATGGTATAGCGAATGATCAAAGTGTGACAATAGTGCTCAGATGTCATCCATCCCGACGTCAATCTCTACTTTCTCACCCGGATTGAATGCAGGCAGACCTTTTCAACGGATTTTCTGAGCTTTGAACCGATATGAATAGCACTGTTATATACGCACCAAGATACGGACAGCTAGCACATCGGAATGCATCCCCTAAGAAGCAGCTCCCACAACTACTAGTTGCCTTGGGTGCAGCTTTAGCGGCAGCGATCAAATTCTTTGCCACATCACCAGCTCCCACCTCCACAGCGCTGTCGCTATCGAGCAGAACTACTTTACCTGACTTGGACTCCTCGGCTTCCAGCTCAGCAAGACCACACGAGCAATTCTTGCATGCCTTCTTCCGCCTCGGGGCACCTGCCATGACAGGATCGCATGTGGGGACTGGGCGCACACGATCTGCCGCTGTTAGGAGGGCTTCGGCATCGATTGTGGGAGTTGATGGTGATGAGAGAGCCCAAAGAGCCTTTTTGGAAGACTGCTTGGCAGGGTCGGTTTTCCTCCGGAGAGGAAGTGCAGACGGTTGGGGCGTTGCGATTGGCAAAGGCTTCTGGGCAACTATTCTGGCGTCAGAACCATCTCTCACACTCTCAATGACCGTGAATCCAGCTAAAGCCAACTCGCGAGGAAGACTCAGGAACCCCGCGGTTAAGTTAAGAAGGTGAAGAGTTCCCAGGGGTGTCAGACCGGCGAGGGTCTGCTGAAGGAGGGATGATAAATTTGGTGATAATGAAGTGTATTCTGATGGGGAGAGCACGACATGGATGGAAGCATAGCTTGATGGAGCCAATGATATTGCTGTGTCAATCATGATGATTAATGAGCGGTAGTCCGGACTGTAGAGACATACCTCCATCAACGAGCCGGTCAAGCATCTGCCTTTCAGCGGCCTGTCCTTCCTGTGCATCGAGGCGTAAAAGAAGTGATTGATACTTTCCGTCCTGAGCAGTGTCTAATGAACCTATCGCAAGGGCGGGCCCTTTGACGACTTCGTGGGATGAGGATCCATTGATGAATGGTTTCTTGACTTCTGGTGTGATTGAGATGGGAGAAGGAGCGTAGATAGCCGTAGGTGCCATCAGAAATGTCTAACGCTGTAAACCTAAGAGAGAATGACGGGAGGGAGGATGACAGAGTCAGCTGAAAAACGAGTGCATTAATCAGATAAATATTGGCTCGCTTAGATAAGCATTGGTCACAAGAACGATTTCAATCGGCCGAAATCCTCACGTGCATGCGGTGCAATCGGCGGGACAGTCACAAAGATTCGATACTCAAATCATCGAAAGTCCATTGGGGATACAAAAATGACATACAGACAACATGCTGCAATGGAAATAGAATGAAATCAAAATGCTGTCCACTCAAGACCATTATTATTAATGCCAAACGATGAAAGAAGACATTCTCTGAAACATAGGAACCAGTTAATAAGATTAGGGATGACAGCGTTGGGACAGAGCTAATACATTCACTTCAAGAATTGAAGAAAATTTTTCACTGCTGCAACTCCGGGTTGGGTGGAGGTGGAGGCGGCATCCCAGGTGGAGGATGCATACCATCATGATATGCAGGTGGTGGGGCCATGACAGCCCCACGCATACGCAAGAGCATCACGCGGTACCAATCTTCGCCCATGTCCTTCTCCGACGAAATTTGCTGCAAGTGCGCAAGCTCCTTCATCAAGGACAAACGCCACAAAATATTCCCACCCTCATCTACCTCCAAATCATCTATGGGGACAGGAGGGAAACGAAGGCCGGGAGGTGGAGGAGGCATCATCTGGAAGTTAGGATCAAATCTAAAGAAAGATTAAATTTAATATCGACGAGTTTGTGACTAAACGGCATACGCAGGAGGATACGGCGGATAGGGCGCTTGCCGACTGGGACCTGCTTCATCAGGATGCATAGGCGGCGGCTGCACAAATTGTGCATTAGGGTCGTTGAATGCTTCAGGATGATAATCCACATCCTGATCTTCCTCCGACTGCCGACCCTTTGCGCCCTTCGGCTTCTTCTTCCTCACACGATGGACACCCGTTCTCGGGTCAACGTTATCGTTGACAGTCCAATATGAGCCTTTCCCTCGGTCGGTGAGGGGACGTGGCACTTTCTCAAAGCATGGGTTGAGTGAAAGATTGTGTCGCACTGAGTTCTAGATACGTGCGAAGCAAAGTTGGATTAGTTTGGTGCCTGGCTTGAAAGAAGTGATCAAAACAAATATGAACACAATCAAATATCAACATCGCGCTCGCGCTTCGCGTCCAATGGGTGCAGGGAATCGACAACACAAAAAATACAGAAAACTCATTGGCCAACGGCATCGGAAGACCTTTACTCACCTTCCAACCAGATGGGGCATTCCTGAAATAAGGAAACTGTGACGTGGAATCAGAGATTCGCGTAATGCGCAAGTATGAATAAGCTACCACGTACGCGGGATTCGATGGCATAGTAAATGTCTTCGAGGAGTAGCTTTTGATTCGGAGAACCCTTTATAGCATACCTGCCAACCCACAGACAAACCGAGACCGTTTACTAGAGCATCTACGATCAATTCGGAGTCGCTCACCGTATAAGCGTGGAATACGGGTAAAATGGTTTGCTCCCTGGTGGACCATCACGCAGAGAGTCAAGGTTGATAGGGAGACCGCCCGTTAGGTCTGCAGGTTCCTGCGGATAGTAGGAGTTGGCTTGAGCGAGCTCTGCTTCCCCAGGAGGGAGCATATTCTGCGGCATCACTGTCGGTGGTGGCTGCTGAGACATGTCTCTTGCGACGAAAAATAACAAGAAGAGCGAAAGGCGCTGAACTTGCTGGCAACCTGTGGAGGTCCGTTGATGTTGAAAAGAGCTTTCATCAAGGGAACATGTGCGGCTTATGTCAGGCGTGAGAAATGGGCTCGCGCACGGGCCAGTTGCCTCTCGCAGATACAGCCATTGTTGTCGAGGTATGTCTCGTCGTCGTAGACCGCAATGACAACGAGCGTTGTGGTAAATGTAATCAAGTTGATTTGTTTGTTTTGCCTAACCGACATACAGACCGACACAAGTGTCCAAATTGTGGATGACACTGTAAAACAAAATCCAAACCGACCACGCTCTCCAATACACAAACAAAGTTCGCATCAACCGACCGCGTTACTCAATAATCATTGTGCATCATTCGAGTCGATCTCATCCAGATCCTGGTTGTCCATACCTTCGTCGCTCATTCTTGATCCTCGAGTCTAGGTGGTTTAAAGAACCTCACGGCACCAGGCACCTGCCTCCCTACTCAGTGCGAAAAAGTCTGTTGCTATTTCGTCACCAGTATCCTTCTAGGAAGTCCTGAGCCTCATATCGGGCTTGATTTTCCTATGGATGCCTTCCCTGCTCGGAGAAACGAGACATGTCCGGTAGTCGCTAATATTCTGCGGCTACTGCCAAATATGTCCTACCTTATCGAACCTCGCAGCTCTGATCCTGCAGCAACAAGCCTTCTGCCAAAGTCTACCTACAACATGCTCTAGGCACCGCATGGTGGTGGAGTCAATATGTCTCGCTCTTGAGCCTCATCCCCCAAGGTAAGCTGTGTACTTTTCGCTTGTGATCAAATGATGTGCGCATGGCAGATTTTGAAAATCCATCCCATTTGGTGTTCCTACATCACGCAACATCTACATCTCAAGATAATTGCATGGGTGTTTGACGTTCAAGTTGGATGGCGATACTACTTCGAACGGCTTTGAGGCAGCAGGGCCTATCGTCGCATCACTTTCTTCAAGCGCAGTCTTTCTCTGCACATACATGCACCTCGGCTCCACGGACTAACGTTGTTTTCACGCAACCTTTGTCTTGTGGTCTTGGCACATGTTGATTCCTCGTTCTCAAAAGAAGAACAGGACATCAACGGATAACATCTGACTGTATATGCCGCGCATGACGATTGGAGGCTCCTGTCAGTTTGCAAGGCCTGCAGTCGTGGAAGCCAGTATCTCTGTATTTGACTTATCACAACCTCCGAGTGTACAACAAGAGGGTATATTACGGTATGCCTCTGCCCAATGTGACAATGATATAGCTGTGTGTGCTTTATCTCCACAGAGAAACTCCGTCGTGACAATAACGACTGTCCTCACTGCTAAGGAAATTTCCTCTCCGTTCTTGGACTTACGCACCACACATATCTGGCAAATAGGTTTCCCAATCCGTTCTTTTGGCTCCCCCTAACGACTCTGTAGAAACATTTTCTTGCCACGAACCGATGATTGGACCGTCTAGGCACACACTTCAATCGCCGTTTTCCGGTCCAAACGTTAGAAACCACGGGAAAACATATTTCACCAGTGGGTTTTTCAGGGCAAAATAAATTCCAGCCTGTGACTTACCGCCATTCGTCATTGAGTGGAGATTGTAGGATCAGAACGGGATCACGCTCGGACAACGATTTGCGATAGTGTACGGTTAGTGCTGAAGTCGAGACTCGATGTTTTACTCAAGCCTGTTTCTTACGCTAGTTCAATTCTCTGATACCTCCCTGTTTAATATGTTCAATGAAACATTGAGCCTGGCGGTTCTCCCCACAACATCATCGACCTTCCAAGGTGCTATATCGGCATCAACGTGCACGGCTGGGTAGAGTACGTCAATTGTTGTAGTAAGGAAAACAGCATCCCCTCAATCGATGTGGCCAAGGCGGATTCCTCTGATGATCGTATAGGTCTGGTTCTGTCGGGCGTGATGTCTTGGGGATCTACCGCTGACGCACGCCGGGTCGGTACCCGTGTATGATCAATACCTTGATTACACACATAATCTCGGCGTTGTTATAGGCAAACTACGAGCACACATTCCCAACATATGTTCTTGAGTTACTAGGGGATAGTACATCAATTCACATCATCAGGCCTCACCGGTAACTGATCATTATGTTCCAAATTACATGCATGCCTACTGTGTCGTAAAAACTGCCAGATTGCATGGTCATACAACTATCAAATACAGTCCCATCTCCGTAAATCACCTCCATGTTGGATGACACACATGGTACCAGTCCTAGAGGATTAGCCTCCGGGACTTGTTTGGTCTTTCCCTTTCCTCTCTTTTCCTTATCGCATCATGTCACCTTCGAGCACCATATGTTAGATGGCTTCTCCCACTTCTTGCTTCTTGCATACGTGATACTTAATATCTTGCTTGTATGAAGTCCTACCTCAGCATTGTTTTCCTGCATCTGCTGAGGTATGTATACCAGAGTCTCTCGTCTTGTTCTCTTGCTCACATGTAACCTTAGACTCTCTAGGTAATTAATATTAGTGTTGTTTTTCCACATCTGCTGAGACTCTGTCTAGCCTTAGACTCCACACTACAGATATGTCACCAGTCAAGAAACCTTCATTCATGACCAATTGATGCACCTAATTTCGACTATAAATGTCATAAGGTCTTGCTGGCAACAAACATATCAGTGGGCTTGATATAATCATGAGACATGTGCAGGCAATATTGTAAAGTGATTTCAAGACTTGTGTTGATTAATTCTGTCTTCTTCTGAGAGCAATTGATTAACCCCCCATCCACCCAGAGTGGTTTTCTTGATATGTGTGGATGGCAGAGCTCACAGCTGCATTGGGAGACACCATGTACTTCTGGTGGGCAAGTTGGACAAAGTGGACAGACACCTTGAACCTTCTCAATGTAGCATCACTGCTCCCAAAAAGAGAAAGCATGTTCAAAATAATCACAGCAGCTATGATTGATGATCAGCTGTCGATGAGCCAGAGGGACAGTGAACATTCAAGACAAGAGTTATGTAGACGAGCTGTGAGCAATTAGAGATATCAAATATTGTGACTTGAACTACATCTCCTCACCTGGGCAGGATCATTGGTGAATCATGATTACCAGTAAAAGGCAGAATTCTGTTAGTAACCAATCTATTCATGTGCTATCATGAATCATGATCAACACTGATAACACAACAACGAGATGAGCAAGTCTTCTGACAGATGGTTGATGCACTCACAATCTATCAATGGGTCAGCAAGGCTTGAGCTTGACAGATGAGCATCACACTTATATCCTATCGAAGGATCAGCCATGTGTGCAGTCTAATGCTTGATGGAATATACTCACAGGCTGCTAAGGGATATGTTCGGTCAGCGAAGTTGCAGCTTGATAGAAAACCAATGCACTCACACATTGTCAATGGGTTAGCAATGTGCACAGTCAGCAAGAGTGGAGATCAATGGAGGATCAATACACTCACACTGTCAACAGGTCAAGAATGTGTTCAGTCAGCAAAACTGGGGCTCGATGGAGAAATAACACACTCAAATACTGTCAAATGATCTATGATGTGTTCTGGCAGCGAGGCTTGAGCTTGATAGATCATTTTGTGTGACTTTCTTTTGTTCCAATCACCTCTGCCACTTTTCTAGATATATTCTCTTGTAATTTAGGGTATATCTTCTTGGTAATATCATCACACTTCATTGTAACACTGACTCATGACTAAAATAGTCCCTATAGTGGATTTAAACACACCACAAGCAATTTCATGAGTGACACCCAGGAATATTCAATAGGGTTGATGTCTTAAATATATGCTAGACATGATAGAATAACAATTTTATGTATTTTAGTCATGAGTCAGTGTTACAATGAAGTGTGATGATATTACCAAGAAGATATACCCTAAATTACAAGAGAATATGTCTAGAAGAGTGGCAAAGGTGATTGGAACAAAAGAAAGTCACACAAAATGCTAGAATTATAGAGATTGTGTTGGTTAAATGCAAAGTCAAAAAAGTATCCCAATGAGTCATCAGATTAAAATGTCCATATCGTATAGCTTAGTCATATTCCCACACCCTGACCCACAATCAAGCAATTACATGAAAACATATAAACATCGGGACACTTTTATGAGTCACTGTATATGGCATTTCAGAGGACGTTGGTTGCCCTTGCAGTGGTTGTACAAAAGTCGTGGCCTATTCAAAAAATCTCTGGCATCCTGTGTTTGGATATTTTTCCTCAATACTCCTATACTTATCAGTTCATTGCATGCATCATCTGAGTGTAGAAGGCATCAAATTTAGGAAATAACATTATTACCGGAACTGAGGATTGTAAATGAGTCAATGATATACAACAATAGACACAGACACTTACTACACCAGTGTTCCACTGAGAGAAAATCTTGATTTCCCATTCCGTTGTTATTCTCATCCATTGGAGTACCTGTGTGAGATAGCCACATGCCTGGTCTCAAGATGTGACCCATCACGTGATATTGTGTGTTCATGTTTTAAATTTGAATGCGCCACTGAAATTGACCTCGTTGCCATAAGGTAGGGCTCATGCAAAACCGACCAACATCATGTGACAAAGTATACAAAGTATGACAAAACTATAGAAATGACAAAGACTTGAGAGATTCACGACAAAGAGAAAAATGGACTCCTGTGAACGATTGGGAAGGCTACCTGGCACAGTTCACAGTAGTTAAAATTGTGATAAAGTAGATGTAGTGGAAGTTTTTGACATTATACATGTTTGTAGCATACTTTAGGCAAGTCATGACTCACTAGTTGTTACAGTGAACCCATCATTTTCCCATCAGACACTGCCTTCTTGGTCGCCAACCTCATCTTTGCCTCATGCTTCACTTCTTGACACGTTGAAGGATCTTCAACTCAGCTGAGGGTGCAGCTGATATAAATGTTGAAGGGAAGAGTGAGAGTGCGATAGGCTCGTCCCTTAGGGGATGCAAGAGAGCTGGAATCCACTGGTGACAACTCTGGGGGAATGCGCGAGGCGCGAGAACAAAGGCGCTATAGGCGCGCGAAGCGCGGGAACGTCGCGCGTTGCAAAGCGGAACTGGGGAAAGTGGTATGCGGGCGATACT
>KN835344.1:0-45701 GCA_000827255.1 Suillus luteus UH-Slu-Lm8-n1
GGACTCCACTTCTAGGTAGTAGACACCACATCTGTGTAAGCACAAGTAATAGCAACACAACGTCAAGTTTTCTTTGGTCAAACTGTGCCCCAGCGACTCGCAAAGACCACAAGATCGATAGATTGTTATGCATTATGCGAAATTCGTCGATGGGGGTGGCCATGTACAGCGAACAAGATGGTCGTCATTGGAATTAGATAACTTGAAGCTGACTGTATGAGCAGAAGGTCGACGAAAATTTGATTGTTTTTGTCCCGCATGCAGGTGACTGTGAACTCGTCACTCTAGACGACAAGGATCTGATTAGCTTGACAAAGGTGGATTTGCACTACAGTGGAAGCAGACTTAGCTGAGGTTATTCGCACAGTCACGCACCATTGCGGCAGCAAGAACGAACCCATGGCATTCTCATACCTCATCGACAGTTTACCTCCCTGCAGTTCGTACATACGTCCGACTCGTCTCTACAGCTACGAAAGGTAATGTGTATAACTTTGACAAGCTAGCGCGAGTTGAACGTTGAGGCCGGTATGGTGCCAACATCTATTGATGAGGAGTTGATCATGGGAGGCCCGTAGTTGGGATGTTGCGCCATCAATGTCAACCTAGCTATGGTGTTTTGTAGTCGACAACCAGCTTCGACATTGCAACTCTGCCCGGTAACTGGTTCTGCCATGACACAACCCTAGTTCTGCCAAGTTCTGCCAGCAGAACTCCCTCAACATTAGTGAGCGGGTTCCTAACCGGCGGGTTGGTCTTGAGCTTGAGGTCCTAGAGGGGTTGCGCTTGCAAGATGACCATTAGGGGGTAGACCTAACTCTAGTTTTTCACTCGTGCCTCGTTACATAATAGAGTATCAATTAAAATAGGTGTCTGCATTTACATAAATACACCATGCACAGCTAGTGGCATGTCTCTTCCTCTCTCCTACGTTCTCGACTATCCATCTTCTTTACTACTGAGCGCTGAGCCCTGTCTCACACAACGGCAACTCAAAACTTTCTTCATCAGCATCATGACCGAGTCCAGCACATCAGCAAAACGGAGAGATGGAGAACAAGGAGCGCTGTTGAACTCACCGGTGGCTGGTGCACCTCATCGGAAGAGGGAGAAGGATCCGCTACCCTATGGTGCACAGCCAGGATGCGCTATGAGAAGGTGAGTAACCGTGTTGTGATACCTACTTATTTCACTCAGTGAGAAGCAGGTGAGAATGAAGTGCCTCCTCCTCAGTGGTGGCTGTTCAAGGGGGTGGGTGATAGATCACAATATCATGATCAGTCACTCGCAATGTGTTCATGGATCCGACCTTTACCAGGGGTGAGACTAGGTCAGTGAAGAATACATCATCAATAGGAATGGGGAACTCATCATTGAGAATAGATCATCCTGGGAGTCTCATAGCTCATCAACGAGTTTTTTTTAAAAAAAAAATACGAAATAAATATGTAGCAGAACCGTTATTGATTCTCAATAACGGCTTCACCATCAAGAAACCGAAGGGAGATTACGGATGCCTGCCCGACCGATCTAAACGAGCCATTGTTGTTCTCTGTACAGTCGGTGCGTGAAGTGCGCGACGTGCGATCCAGTACTAGGACAGCAACAGCGTGGTGTTGCGTCGGATGACAGAAATCATGGATGAGCAGAATTTCGTGTTCAATCGGCGTCGAACATGGACTCTTTAATATGCACTGGCAGCGCTGTCACTTCCCATCAGGCTTGTCTCGGCTCTCGGTCTGACTCGCAAAGGGTATGCTACTATAATTGACCAGTGCTGACTCGATGAGAACCGTAGTGACTGTTGCTTGTAATTATATATGTAGTAAGTATGGCCGCCATTTTGGAAGGTCAGTGTAGGGTATACGTGTACATTTAGTTCAAAGTTTCCTGTGCTCGAATCAGGACTAAAATTTCCAACCGCCCGTCAATCCCATCACGTTATCCGGATCGACAGCCTTTTTGATGGCTCGCAAACGAGGCAAGTTATCACCATACATCTTCTCTAGAGCCATATCGGGAGGCGCGTTGTTGGGGTATACGGCAACATTCGCGATGTCCTGGCCGTCATCTGTGAGTACCTGTGTCATATGCTGGGCGCTTGCGTCGACAGCTTCGATCATTGTGGCATCATATTTCGAATCTGCCCAACCATAATACACTTGGATGTACGAGTAACCTCGATCCCGTGTAGGCGGGTATGCGGTAGGCGAGTCCGCATGGTCGTAGAGTGTAGGTAGGTAGGGGTCCACGTCATATGAGACAATTAGACCACTGGAGTCTATCAATTCTGCGGCCCATGCCTGACCATATGTGCGTTAGCGGCGCGTCCAAAGTAAAGGGAAAGAGTGGCTACCAGTGTCTCGTTTGCAACCATGTCCAATACGGGCATCGTGATCTCCTCCAATGCTACCCAATGAAATACGGATCTGTTGTCAGGTGAGCAGAGCAGACAATCACACATTCGACAGCAACGTACCTGAGCCCAGAAGTAGCATTTAAGGGAAGAGACTGAAGGAAGGAGACGTAGGATCTGGTAGAAATGTCTTGTTCGAAATGAGGAGCAAGCAAGAACTCGTCGTAAATGCCCTCGGGGCATGTTGGAGCATCATAAAAGATGATAATCGACATTTCGGCCTGCAAAGCAACAAGTAGGTCATTAGCTGAGTAGTACGCGGAGAATGGCGATGGCTGACGCACCACTCCATAAATATAATTGTATGTGTTGTATATGGATGCCTTTGGATCGGTGACATTCGCCCAAAAGTTGGCAATGGCTTTGCTTGCTCCTTCCCATTGATCTAACGAATACGAGATACGTCCGCCCTGCACATGAGATGTTTGTTAGCTTATAGTTAACTAGAATTCTAGTTCTTACCCAGACTTGAGCCTGAGGATGTGTTTTGAGAGTAACCCTCGTCACGATTCCCTGCTACTGTCAGCGCGTTCGTTAACATATCGATAGGAGTGACGCACAAAATTATTGAATCCCCCCTTGGAATTTCGCAGAAAGTTTAGATGGTTGACGTGGTTAGATCACTAGAAACTCACCCGCAAGGCAAAGAACAGATCTGGATCTGTGGAACTTGTGATATCAGTCACCGTCCCATTGGGCAAAACAAGTTCGTAGGCTACGACATTGTCGATGCTCAAACCATGCTGGTTTGTCAAATACGAATATCCTAGTGAACAAACAAAATGAGTTTCATTTTCGTTGTGGGCATTGGTAAAACCATACCTCCTCCCAAAGCAACGCCTCCGACACCAATACCAGTGACTTTTGCCCCTACGACAGTCACGCTATACTGTTCCAGTGCAGCATAAACATCATCCCATAGTAAACCTGTGCCCACAGTTGCTGTTTGTGTAGCCGAATCGTACACAACATCTGAAAAGGAATACATCGCAATTTGGACGCCTGGCGTCGAAGAGAAGTTTGCATTCGCAGCGTGTCCTCCACTTTTGACCTTCGTAACAGTCGCAATCATCAAGATACGATGCAAGCCGAAGATATTGCTACTTACTCCAAATGGTGTCTGCGTCTGTCCCAAAATTCGAAGCTGTTATGCAGGACATGTCAGGAGGTGTGTGCTGAATTTGTTTGCTTCACACATACTGCAATTCCAACATCTTCAGCTGTTGCAGGCTCAAAGGAACACTCAGAGGCCTGACTGCTGGACGCAGACCAATGATAATTGTCCTTGGCATATTGACTAGAGCCTGTATGAAATTGGGTTCACTCTGCCACCAAAGACTTGGCTTAAATGAATAATACATACCGGTGTAATACACTACAGAGCTCGACGAGACTTCAGTTGCGATCTGTTCGCAAACTGTGCTTCGAAGGACATTTCCTGCATCGAGAAATCCTGAAGAAGCAACGGGCAGTATGAGGCTAGAGAGGCCAACAAGAAAGGAGGGTGAAAGGTCAGCAAATGCGACCATTATGTTCTAGCGTCGTCCGAAGGAAGCTAGCAGCATCGAAACATCCAAGCTACTCTATTTAAGTAAAAAAGTTAGCCGGGTTCATGGTGGCCCGCGTCATTTATATAATGACCGACAAAGACTGGTATCGTGGTCTAACCGTTTGATCATAATTCACAAGGTGCCTCAAATGCCAAAAGGCAACTGGAACTTGAACTTGGGACGCCAGTTCAAGCTCACTTCGATATTGGACCATTGACGCGGACACTTAGAGCGGGAAGTTCAGAAGTAATGCCATTCTGCCACCAGCGAGCAGCGAACACTGACATCAGACACAATTACTGTGACATACACAAAGGTTTAATTACATCATTTTGGAAGGTTAGCACATACCTAGTCAACATTTTCACTTCGGGTGAGTCAGAGACAGATCTGCGAGGTCTTATCATTACGTTCTTTGTTACGCACATACCTTGTTTCGGGAGCCAGAACTTTTGGGAGCAGGGTTACAGAGCACTCGGTGCTCGATACTCATTGATCATGATAAAGGAGGGAGTTATGCATGACGATACGCTGTGTTGCATGTGTAGATCAGACTGCAGTTCTAGTTTTTGAAGACTCGTCTTTTACCGGGACTTTTGCATAATTACGGTCAAGCGCGCGATATTTGATACGCCCAGTCAATATTGGGCCGCCAAGTCCAAGCAGGGTTGAGAATTTGATCATTGTATCGCGAGATGAGAAGCCTCAGAGAAGGGGTGTGCACCTGTACGCGCAAAAATGACAGAGTGGCTGTAACTCATTTTGGTAGTATTTGAGTTAAATTGCTCGGTGTGTATAAATAATCGTAACGGTGCTTACGCACCAAGTCCCCGACTCTGATCTATTTACTATGCTTGGTTATGTTTATAACCTATGTGATGTAGAGCCTGTTTAAAAGACCCTTCGGAGGCCTGAGTGATCTTATATGGTGAGGCGTGCTCTAAACACACAATTTGGATGTGAGACAGCAGATAGAAGAAAAGGAAATAAATTCGCGCGCTAGCAGATTTGCTTGTAGGTGCCTGGACGTTTGCATTCAACAACAGAGTCGGGGATATACAACAATTTCACGAGTCAGGCTGGCCGCAGTGTAGCCTGAATCTTTCATCCAAGAGTCCACTTCTGCTCATTGACAACACCGCCAGCCCCTGGTATGCCAACATCGGAGTAGACTGGTCCAATGCCACATCATCGGATTATAGTTGTTGTGCACCCAAGGACTGACCTGACTATTAATGATGCGTTTAACTGTACCTCCTAATCATTTGAAGGGGAACGTGGTGTACTTACTGTACTAGGGTCTAGCATCATGTTTGACGCAGCCACTCTCCCATCGCCAAATCCATGAATGCACACCTCGCATCTACGACGCCTTCACAGATCCGTGTGTCGTGACTATTGACCCTGTGAACGTAGACCGCGGTTGCATCCGCGACATAGGACGTCTACCGCATACTACAGCATGTTGCTGTGACAGTGACCACTGGTCTCTGTACTATTCAGATGAAATTTTCATATCTTGAGGCTCCCTGACGGAATTTCGAGAAGTTCAGAACTGCCCCAGTATTCACAGCACTACGCATCGACATGCTGCACCTGCAATGCAGCATGTACAGCCGACCGTCTAACAGGTTTTTTCGTCACTTCCAGCATCATTCCTCACCCTCGACAACTCTCTTTCCGTACCATTGAGCTCTGTCAACCCTTCATAAACACCACATATCTTCAAGACTTTCATCGGCGTCATGGCAGAGTCAAGTTCATCAGCAAGACGCAGAGATGGGGAACGAGGAATGACGTTTGACTCGCCGGTGCATGGAAAACCTCGGACGACAGAGAGAGATCCACCCCGCTATGGTGCACAGCATCGCCAGGATGCGCTTTGGGAAGGTGAGTAACTTCATTTCATACCTACTGACTTGCTCAACGAGCAACAGGCGGGAATGATGCACTCCCTCCGCTGTGGCGTGAATTTAGAATGTTGGATGACCGAGTATACTATCAAGACGACACATTTGCGATGCATACGTGGAACCGACCTCTACCAGGAGTGCGACTAGGTCAGTGGATAATGTACCAGTGGCAGTGGGGAACTCATGATTGGCTAGATTATTCCAGACAGCTCGTTCCAGAATGCGAATGGCACATCTCACCGCTCGGCCGGTCGTATTTCGTCAATCAAAATACAAGGACCACATCATGGAAGAAACCAGCGCCTGAACGTCCACCAGGGAGCTTGACACCGGAGCGCGTCATCGAGGGTCATTCCAAAGTCATTCTGAGCCTTTCTTGTTTGGACGCCAGTTGCAATATACTGAGCACGTCAGGCGATGGTTCAATTCGTCAGTGGACAAGAGATGGGGAGCCGGTAGGAAGGCCTTGGATCAGTGACGGAGGGGCAGTACCCTCAATGGTGATATCTCCAGACGAAACAGTGGCAGTATCTGGATGTGCAGATGGCAAGCTACGGCTGTGGCATATAAAGGAGGGGAGAATGCTTGGCGATCCATGGGAGGGGCATGACAGTCCGGTGAACTGCCTCGATTGGTCCCCCAATGCCCGGGAAATTGCAAGTGGATCACACGATGGCACTATTATACGCTGGAACCCGGATACTGGGCGACGGATAGCACCACCGATAGAGACCGGCCAATGGAGGCTTTGTGCTGTCAGATACTCTCCACAAGGCGACAAATTCGCAAGTGGTGGGGACGGCAATATGGTCTGTGTGTGGTCAAAAGCCGGTAAGCTGCTCATGGAGATTAAGGGACATGAGAACCTGGTGAGGGCATTGCGTTGGTCCAAGGACGGCGCGCACATTTTCTCTGCTTCATCCGATAACACCATTCGAAAATTTCAGTCCCTTGATGGGAAGGAGCTTGTTATTTTTCGTGGTCATACCAACGGCATACACTCCCTCTGTCTTTCCCCTGATGGAGACCATCTTGTTAGTGCATTGATTGATTACTCAGTTCGCATCTGGGACCTCAAGACGAATCAGCTAGTCTGCAACCCGCTCTTGCACAACGACGAACTCTGGGCTGTTGATATATCCCCTGATGGAAAATATCTCGCCAGCGCTGGATCGGATGCAAAAGTTTATCTGTGGAGCCTAGAAGCAGCTCTGAAACAGCAAGGCAATGATAATGTGAGTGTGGTAATGTGTTGTCGACATCTTTTCTAAACGGGTTTGTTCATCGTTCAGAATGCAGATGAGAGAAATGCGAAGCTCAAGGCAAGTTGCCTCATTTTTCTTTCCTATGGTATCTTACTTTGGTACCAGGAGCGTGCGGTCCGATCAAGATATGTACCCCAAACGGTTGTAAGCTTCATCCTTTCCCAATTTCAGCTCATTAGATCTTAATCCCCGTCTGGTCTCCGAGCAGCAGCCAAACAACAGAGGATTGGCAAAATATGTCAGTACAATCTTCCATTTCTTAGATCATACAACTCTGACATTCGTACAGGGCAAAGACTTCTTCGATACTGACACCGATCCCGCACCTCATCCAGCAGCTCCTGCGAGCCCATCGTTTGGTCTTCGTTGGCGTAATCTTTTCGGCTCGCTGCATTTCAGTACTCGGCCTGCACATGCACCACAATCAGTACCGCTCGAGCCCCGGCGTTGGAACTTCAGGTCATTTCCTGTAGGAATTTCTAGACGCAGCGTCAATGTAGCTCCCTGTCGCGACGAAGATGTGAGCGCTCGACACTACCAATGATTGACTCTAACAAATTTAAATTTACAGAGATATGGGATTACCCCCGAGACTGACGCCGAAGCAGCTGCAGCTATGCAATGTACAAACAGCAACGAGCCTGGTAGTTCAACGCAACCAGGTCAACCTCAGGCTGTGGCAGGGACACAAGTGTCTCAAGGACAACCAACAGGAATGCAAGGCTCGAGTGGTGGGACGGGAGCAATTTCTTATGAAGTTAGGTGTTGCGGGTTGTTCTGTAGTTGTGGTCGTCCTCCCGCACATGAGTCTTGAAGCTACTGAAACTCTTGTTGTCATTGTCGCCCAATAATTTTCCCTCTTCCGTCTGGTGTGCTCTTATGAACTGTTTCGCTGCTCGCACCATCGCGGTGACCCCACTTGTTGTGTACCTTTGTACTTACCTCAAAATTATCTGGATTGCAATGTTTTCGCTGACATTCTTAGTGATCGATCTGAATCTTAATTAAAATCAACCAGTCTACTCTACTGGTTCTACCATCAGCAGACTTCACTCCCTCTTATTCACGTCCCGGACTGCCAAGCGAGAGTTTGTTGAATACATCGATATCATTCAAGTCTTCAAAACAAATCGGTATGATTTACATCGTAGCCCGAGGTTTATTCACAGAACTGATAACAAGCGTTTCGAAAATGAAGAACATGAAAAGTAGAGCACCTGACGATGAGTTCCCGAGATTTGTCTCAGCTCTCGGTCTGAAGGGGCACGCTAGCTACCATAATTGATTTGTATAGACCGATACTCTATCGGTATCATTCGATGAGAACCGTAATGACTGTTGCATGTATATTCATAACAAGTGCTGGTCAGCGTAGGGTATATGTATGTGTGAATCTATATGAATTTTTTCTTGTGTTCGAACAAGTCAAGCTAGAATTTCCAACCGCCCGTCAATCCCATCACATTATCCGGATCGACAGCCTTTTTGATAGCTCGCAACCGAGGCAAATTATCACCATACATCCTCTCTAAAGTTGTGTCGGGAGGTGCGTTGTTCGGGTACACGGCAACATTCGCGATGTCTTGACCATCATCCGTGAGTGCCTGTATCATATGCTGGGCGCTTGCGTCGACAGCGTCGAACATTGTTTCATCATAGTTCGAATCTGCCCAACCATAGTACACCTGGATGAAGGAGTAACCTCGATCCCGTGTAGGCGGGTATGCGGTAGGCGAATCCACATGGTCGTAGAGTGTAGGTAGGTAGGGGTCCACGTCATATGAGATAATTCGAGCACTGGAGCCTGTCAATTCTGCGCCCCATGACTGACCATATATACGTTAGCGATGCATCCAAATTAGAGGGAAAGAGTAATTACCAGTGTCTCATTTGCAACCATGTTCAACACAGGCACTGTAATCTCCTCCATCGCTACCCAATGGAACACGGACCTATCTTCGAGTGAGCAGAGCAGACAATCACGTCTTCCACAGTAACTTACCTGAGCCCAGAAGTAACATTTAAGGGAAGAGACTGAACGAGAGAGACGTAGGATCTGGTAGAAATGTCCTTTTCAATATGAGGAACTGACAAGAACTCGTCGAACATGCCCTCGGGGCATGTTGGAGCATCATAAAAGAGAATGGTCGATATCTCGGCCTGGAACGCAACACGTAGGTCACTCGCTGAATAATATGCGGAGAATAGCAATAGCTGACGCACCACGCCAGAGATATAGTTATATGTATTGTATATAGATGCCTTTGGATCAGTGGCATTCGCCCAAAAGTTGGCAATAGCTGAGCTTGCTCCTTCCCATTGATCTAACGAATACGAGATACGTCCGCCCTGCACATTAAATTTTTGTCAGCTTATAGTTACCTAGAATTCTAGTTCTTACCCAGACTTGAGCCTGAGGATATGTTTTGAGAGTAACCCTCGTCACGATACCCTGGTATTGTCAGCGCGTTCGTCAACAGATCAATAGACATTACGCACAAAGTTATTGAATCCCCCCTTGAAATTTCGCAGAAAGTTTAGATGGTTGACGTGGTCAGATCACTAGAAACTCACCCGCAAGGCAAAGAACAGATCTGGATCTGTGGAACTTGTGATATCAGTCACTGTCCCATTGGGCAAAACAAGTTCGTAGGCTACAACGTTGTCGAAGCCCAAACCATGCTGGTTAGTCAAATATGAATATCCTAGTGAACAAACAAAATGAGCTTCATTTCCGTTGTGGGCCTTGGTAAAACCATACCTCCTCCCAAAGCGATGCCTCCGACTCCAATGCCAGTGACTTTTGCCCCTACGACAGTCACGCTATACTGTTCCAGTGCAGCATAAACATCATCCCATAGTAAACCTGTGCCCACAGTTGCTGTTTGTGTGGCCGAATCGTACACAACATCTGAAAAGGAATACATCGCAATTTGGACGCCTGGCGTCGAAGAGAAGCCTGCATTCGCGGCATGTCCTCCACTTTTGATCTTCATAACAGTTGCAATCATCAATACATATGATGCAGGCCGAAGATATTGTTACTTACTCCAAATTGTGTCTGCGTCTGTCCCAAAATTCGAAGCTGATATGAAGGATGCATCAGGAGATGGGTACTAAAATTGTTCGCCTCGCACATACTGCAATTCCAACATCTTCAGCTGTTGCAGGCTCAAAAGAACACTCAGAGTCGTGACTGCTGGACGCAGACCAGTGATAATTGTCCTTGGTATATTGACTCGAGCCTATAGAAAATTGGGTTCGCTGCCACAAAGGATTTGACTGGAAGTACTCACCGGCGTAATATACTATGGAGCTTGACGAGACTTCAGTTGCGATCTGTTCGCAAACTGTGCTTCGAAGGACATTTCCGGCATCGAGAAACCCTGAAGACGTGACAGGCACTGTAAAGCTAGAGAGGCCAAAAAGAAAGGAAAGTGAAAGGTCAGCAAATGCGACCATTATCTATATTCGCCTGAAGAAGTTGGTAGTATAGAAAGTTTTGAGTTACTCTATTTAAGTGAAATGTTAGTCGGTCATAGCTCCGGTCATTTATGTAATGCCTGATTACGCCGACTGCATTAATTGTCACGGTGGTCTGAATGGAACTTGAGAGGGAACTTAGGACGCCAATCTAAGCTCACTTCGATGTTGAAACATTAAGACGCTTGAAGCGTAATTCTTGGATTCAGATGTGATGCCTATCTGCCGCCAGCGAGCAGCTAGAATGCACTGACTTCAGCGAGAACAAGATTGCTGTGACATATAAGACAGTTTAATTACATACTTTTTGGCTCCACATACACTCAAGCCGATGCTATTCGGAGCTTCGTTCGGTTCTAACATAATATGCCCCAACTTCAACTGTTGCCTTTAAGACGAAGAGATAGAATGCGAAGGCAAGTCCTGTGGTCGGACTGCGTCCGAGCGGTTAGCTCGGGCTTCAGCGCCAGCAGCCGGGTAGGCGGGTGGGCGGGTCACTTCTGTCACTTGTAAAGAAACAGCATGATGCCAGGCTTGTGCCAGGCCACGGGAAACCGATCAAGAATGACGGACAACAAACAAACAATATTACATCATCTTCCGGCATGCGGCTCCAATGCTTGTTCATGATGCATGACATAGCTAACCCGTACCCACCCTGTTTTCGTATGAGGGTAATATCATACCCTAGCTTTCATTATAAGGCTGGTCCAGGTACACCGGTCATGGCACAAAGATGTTCTTCACAGCGTCTGCCATTCCCTAGAGGTTTTATGGAGCTTCACACCGGCATATAGTCCATTGAACTTCCTACAAAGTGAGTTGCTTTTGGTCATCCTCGTCCGGCGTCGCAGTAGATAATTAAGAGGTCGTCTGTATTAGAACTGTGTCTTTCATCGCTCGGGTATTTTTATGACTTGTACTTTTATAATTATGGATTATCTCGCACCTACTAGCCATGCACCCTGTGCCGACAAACTTTTGTATCTACATGAATACCATGTCTTGTTTGAAGTGTCTCGCTATAGTCCATCGATAATATTAATGACCACCGAGAGCAATTTTTCTACCCCAGCAAACTCGTCAATTGTGCATGCAATTTTGACTGGTATGATGCGACAACACATCGAGCACAAGTAGTATCACACAGAACGAAAAAAGTACAACGAATATCTATAAACATACGCACCTACAGCGTCCCTCCCATCTACACCAGTTTTTCATCCTCCACCGCCACCAACTCCTGTCATCGTCATCAAAGCTCGCTGCCGTCCCTGCACGAACAAGGGAGGTACAAATATCTACAGTATAAACATACAATACCGTATACGCCTCGCACACACACGATCAGCGCCTAATTAATCTTCCACTGATAACGGCCAGAGAACGTCAAAAACAGGCAACAGTAGCTGCTACCAATTCCAGTCGTCATCATCGAAACTCGTGGCTGTGACCATCGCTGTTCCTTCTTTGGTGGGTGCGAGTGAATTGGACTTTTTGTGTACTGGCGGAGATGCCAACGCGGATGCAGAGGTAGGCGTAAGGACAGACGGCATCATGACCCTCCCAGCATTCACCGTGTCCTCATCTTCCTCATCTTCCAGCCAACTGTTTGTGCGCGGGGCAGGGGCCTGAGTATGGGTGCGAGTGCGCATGTGCGTAGGACGTGTCAGTGGAGAGCTCGCGTTTGATGATGGTTTGAGTAAGGAAGCGCTGGGTAAGGATCTGTGTAGGGGAGTGGTGCTGTTTGAGCATCCGCGGAGTGATGAGGGGAATGGGAAAAGGGAAGGTGCTGACGTTTGTATTGATGTTGGGACTGGTGCAGGGGAGGTTGCTACTGGGCCTGGGGTTAATGCCGATACAATGGATTGGGAGACGTCTGAGAGGAGAATGGAGGCCCGTTTTTGACTCTTGGAGAATCTGTGATGGTGTTAGTTTGAGCGTGACGAAAAGCGGCGGTGAATGCGCCAAACAAGCCGAAAAGCGGGAAGGGAACATCACTCACACATCACCTCCAAGCTTGCGACCGACGTTCCCCCATCCCCCACCAGCTACAGCAAGCGAAACAGCGCCAGGAATCGACGAGGGAGGTGCCAGGGGGGAGCATTTGCTGTGGAGCGTGTTTCTGTTTGATATTTCCGAAGGCCCTGCACCGTCCGTGTCGAATTCTGAAGCTGATATGCACACTGCTGTAACGGGTATGTCCATTCCCGAGTTGGGCGTGCCCCGGACGACCTCTGTAGTCGAGTCCAGTTCCATGCTGCCTCGCCCGAGGTCCACACTAGTGCTCGTGCTATTGTAGGAAGTGGCATGCCTCGTAAATGCAGTCGGAGGATGCGAAATATCGCGCGATCTCCGACGGAAGACTTTTTGCTGTCTTGCTCTTAACACTTCCTTGTCTCGTGCTTGATTCATGACATGTCGTTCGTTAGTTTCTGCGCCGATACCAGAAGAAAGGGAAATGGCTTCGTCCCCGACACATGACACGGGACTCCTCGAGAGTCGCCTAACCCCTGAGCGTGTTGATGTTGACATGGACGAGTCGCTCACGCGCTGTGCGTGACGCCTTGGAACCCTCGTTGTTTCTTCTGTGTTTTTTGGAGGAACCGGCGAGGAGATTGGAGAAGAGAGGTCGCTTAGGTCGCTCAGACCCGCCGCAAGTAATCTTACACCTTCTTTGAGGCCATCTACGACTGAAACAGTGGGAGTTGACGAGGGAAGAGTGGGGTGGTATGGTTCGCGGTTGATAATGCGCCCCCATTTGCGTTTTACTAGGAAACGAGGGAGTCAGATCGATTTAATCAGGAATTTAAGCATGTGCGATGGTGGACATAATGCGGAACGACGGCACCGAGGAAGAACGAAATGAAACACCGAGAAGGGACTCACATTCTGCTAGATCCCCTTCAACAGCAGCCAGTTGACCCGTCAGCTCGAGGCGTCTACTCTCAGCGGCTGCAATCGCGTGTAGGAGGTCGGCGTGCCTGAAATTTGGACTCCGTTGGCATCAATATATTGGTACGCAAAAATCCGGACGTACTTCTCAGCCAAAGTCAGTGCAGCTCTCTCTACACCTCCACTGGCACTGACACTCCCAACGCTCACGCGCGGGCAGGCTTCTCCAACTGCGTTTAATCCGCGCAATTCCTCAAGCCCTGCCATAGTGCGCCTCTTCATCGAGCGTGAAGTTCTTTTGTGTCCTTCGAATAGACCTCCTGTTCCATGTACCATATCCGTTCCTATTGAGGCATCTGCCGCAGTTGTAGATGTGCATGTCCCGTGTCGCGAGAACACATCGACTCTGGAGGATACGTAGGAGATGGAAGATTGCCGGCGAGCAGCTTTGAGGGCTTTGATCGCGTCGTTGGGAGACGCGCCTCGTGCGTGGGCACTTGTCGGTGGTGTGCTGCGACTTGCAGGGGGTGAGTAGGGCGGGGATGGGAGAGAACTTGCTGCTGTTGGCGAACTGGAGGTGTCCAAGAGGGTCAGGTTTTTGCTGCTTGCTAGCTGTGAAGTGCTGCTGTTATGGGCCATATTCATAATCGTGGTTGACGTTGTCGTGTAGGTGTCGTTAAATGGCAGAAGACATGGACGTTGGTAAGGGAATGAGCGAGAGAACGAAGTTGGTGTAAGTCACACAATTACAACTGGTGATGATCTGGCAAACGTTGCAAAGCAACGATCGTGAATTCAACTGTAACACAGTCGCTTCAAGTTTGAACCAAAAAGGAAACATTTCTGACATAGGCCTGGATGTCGACGAGAGCCACGATGAGAACGAGAAAGATCTCTATTTCCAGAGGTCACTGCACTGGTATGTCTCTGACATGCAAAGGTAACTACATGCTAGCCGCTTCGCATTGTATATTAATACGAGAACCGGAATCAATGATGCGCTACTCCGCCCTCCTTCTCGGCTTCTGCTATAAAGTTCTTGATACTGTTCATCCTGGTCAGTTCGTGCTGCAGCACGAGTCGTTTGGTCCTTATAGAATACATACAATTGTTCCTCTTCACTGTAGACCGCCCATTGAGTCTCTGTCTGCAGGCAAGCGGGAGTAAGAATAAACGCACCTTGACCCAGCATTTATGGGTACAGCCTCCTTCACGCGTTCTGCAAGAGGTTTGCCTGAAGATGCAGAATCCTTCTTTCCACCAAGGGATGCATATACGGCACCGCCAGTCGCGAAGAGTGTACCCAACGTGAGGTACTCGGTTTTAATGGCGCGGCCAAAGATGACGCTGCCAATCCGGTGGGTGGGTCAGTGGCTACATGATTAGTGGGAAGAGAGACGCACTAAGACATGTCGATTTTCGGAGGTGGAGGAAGAGGTTCAAGGAGAAGTGAAGAAGCCCGGGTTTTCCCGGATTGAGCCAGCTACGAATTTCTCTCTGAGACGAGCTGGACAAACATCGATGACACTAACTTGAGCTATGCAGAGCATGCTATCTATGGTCGCACGTGGAACAGCGTTCGAGCAACGGTCGCTTCAATTGCTGCAGGAATGTTTCTCGATGTCACTCAAACGCGTCGGTGGCAAATCTGATGGCGGCGTTGACTTGCTGGGCTGGTGGTGGCTTCCCCTTAGCTCAGATTCGCAGCCTATCCCAAGCACACCTCCCCGTAGACGCATACGCGTCCTTGCACAATGTAAAGCAGAGAAGAAGAAATTCTCGCCAAACTACGTTCGCGAGATGGAAGGCGTGTGGCATATGCACACTCAAGACCGCTCCCCTTCCGAATCCTCCATACCCGTGTCTGAACTAGGCACAGTAGCGCTCCTCCTTTCAGAATCAAAATTTACCACTGCGACCCTCACCCGAGTACTCGGCTCCAATGTCCCCTTTCTCCTCATACACCTCCCTCCCCCTCTACCGATTTCCCAAGATCCACGTGCTGAAACCACGCTCGGGGAAGTCGGCTGCGCTTTCTGGAACCCCGCCCTCGGTGGTGCGCAAGGTCTTCTTCGCGGGAGGCTTGATATTCGATGGGAACGTGACCCGGGAGGTGGTGGAAGGCCTGGGTTGTGGTATCGTGACAAAAGAGTGCAGAACTGGACGCCGGATACGCATGGCGAATATATCAACGCCCTTGAGTACATTGATCGATAGGATGTTGATTCATCTATGGATGACGACTCTGCTCGGGGTTGAATGCCGCGCTACCATTTTGTAATGTACGCATACCACATATTTCTCTCTACTTTTGTCACACCTCGCGGAGACGTCGACTTGGCGTGTAACTGCATTTTCATGTTCGTTTCTTACAGTCAAATTGACTTTCACTGTTGGTCTAGGTGTCTATGTCGGAGCCAAGGCTCCAGCGAATTCCATATCTTAGTGCTCACCGACGGATTTGGTGCAAGTGGTGATATATAGGAGGGAACAGATCGAGGCGCATCGATTGAAGAAGTCACCTCACTGCCATTATGCGTTTTCAGTAAGGTGCCTGCAATCACAGCATCCAAATCTGAGCGTTTAGCTGGTCTGTTCATCACCTCCACCATCTCTGCTCCTCGACTCTTATTTTGCGCATTATTCATAAGGTTTATTGTCTACCCGTCTGTAAAGCACGTCGTCTTTTCTCGACCAGGGTCATGCCCCGCGAAGGGGCTGAGTCAAGCTCATCAGCCAGAGGGAGAGAAGCGTTGTTAGACTCATCGGCACGTATTAGACCTCGAGCAACAGAGCAAAATCCGCCACCATATGGTGCGCAGCACCGCCAGGATGCTCTTTGGGGAGGTGAGCAAACTGTGTTGGGATACCTACCGGCTTATTCAATTACTCAAAAAAGAAGCAGGTGGGAATAAAGCCCTCCCTCCTCAATGACAACAGTATAAGGTAGCGGACGGTACAACACTGTATCAAGACGACACGCTCTCCATGCCTTCATCGAATCGACCTTTACCAGGAGTGCGACTAGGTGAGCGAAGAATATCCGACTAGGAGTGAAGAACTCATGGCTGAGCACAGATTATCTTCAACTCGTTCAACTCGTTCCCGGATGTGAATGGCACATCTCACCACTTGGTCGGTCCTACTTCGTTGACCACAACCATCGGACCACGTCGTGGAAGAAACCAACGCTAGGACGTCCAACAGGGAGCTTGATACCAGACTGTATCATTGAAGGTCACTCCCACTCCATATGGGGTCTTGCTTGCATGGGCACCAGTTGCAATGTACTGAGCGCGGCGGAAGTGGAGGGACCGGAGAAGTTTCCTATGAGGTCAGCTGCTGTGGATTTTTCTTTGGTCGTCGTCGTTCTAACTCGCAGCACTCGTGATACCATTTGCTGAATGACTGTCTGTCGTTCGAGAATTTTGTCTCCTCCTTTACACATTTAGGATCTTGCTTACACGTAGCTCGTGCCGTCCGATGTACATGCGCATGGTGTGTATTATACTTTTAGACCATGCTCTGCTATCATCTTATATTACCTCACTGATTTCTTTGATCCGCTTCCAGCAAACCCATACGAACCTGTCGACACAAGATAAATTACAACACAACATATTGCGAATTTTTATCTGCATACAGTACTACTCTGGATGTCCGCTCAAGGGTAGGCTGCAACTCACGGAGAATGGAAATTTATTGACAGAAAGAAACCTAGCATAGAGGATTTAAGTATGATATCCATGCTTTTCGCTCCGGGCTATTAGTTCGGCAAGCTAATGCTACACAACTATGCAACATACGAGTGGTAACGAGACCAATAGTTCAACGCAACCACTAGATGTAAACCTGCAGTGGGAGTACAAAGGTCTGGTGGAGCGGAAGACGCTGTCTATGTAGGAGTGAGCCGCTGGTCACCGTCATCCCACCTCACATCTCAGTCAAGTCATGAGGTCATTTGCCACATCTCTCTATCATTAGATCTCTCTTCCCTTTCGTATGCGTTCACTAGGACTGTCTTCAAGCTCGTGGCATCCGATATAGTACATGAACGGTTGGTATTTTATTGTTTAGACAATGATAACTTCATGCCATTGTCCCATTTTCAGATTAATATTATGACCATACTCATCAGTGAAATTTAGACTCTAGTAAAGAGCCGTCGACATTGCTCCGATGGTATATGGCACACATACGTCAATTTCGAAGTTGGTGGAGGTGGAGGAAGTGAGCTCGGGCATCGATTTCGATCAAATCGATCATGTGACCACTTGAAGCTGGCTGTCTACAATCGCGTGTCATGCGAACCGCATTTGTCATTCGAACAACATTTGCTTAGCTGCTCCAAGACTGAGTACTGATTCTGTCGAACGCGGCTGAATCGGTGGTAAGCCTGACTTACCTATTGGCTTAAGTTTCCAATTCACCCCAGTCACATTTGCCCATAAATCCACGTCCTCGTGCAATGTAAGTCTTTATATGACTACATGCTACACCCGGCATGTCTGCATTATACTTCTTTCAGAGTCAAACTTGACCACCGCGAGCCCCACATGCACCCTCGGGATTATACAACCACGAGTGTGCCTTTTCTCTTCACGCACTGCGGCTCCCTCCTCTTAGTACATCACCCACGCCTGGGTCCTCGGATTCACGACCTGAATGGTTCCGCTTTTTGGATTTAATTTTTAGTGGCACATATGATTGTCATGGTGAACACAATGTTCGATCGATGGGAACACGACTATGGTGGGAGTGGGCGACCTGGTTTATGTACGCGTCGTGACAGAGCTGGATGCCAGAAGTTTGCCATATCGACGCTCAGCCTGAGAATACTGGTGATGGATTCCTTCCTGTTGATCGCACAGTAGAAAATACTAGGTGCGTAACGCTGTCTGTATGTTTGATTTCATGACATCTGAGTTCATCTAGGTGTGATTTTATATGTCGAGCTCAAGAAAAGTTGCATATCTTGGCGCTCGCTGACAGATTTAGTACAAACGATGACGAGATGTCGCGAACAGCTTCTGAACTTGAACCAAAACAAGTCAATTCAGGGCTGGACGTCGCCTTACTTCCATGGCAACATTACCACCAAAACACGACACCTGCAACTGCGCCATGCAAAATCAACATCTAGCAGGTCATTACCATGTACATATACATCAGTGTCAGGCTACACTAAGGTCAGGAATGCAACGCTGTACTGACATTTTTTGCCGAGCCTCTCTTTTCCGCCTGCTGTTTGCAGACCAAACGGGCATCAAGAACATAACGAAATGATAAGCGAATGGTGAGGTTATGCAAAATTGATGGTGCACCTCTCCAGATAGAGCTGCACGCTGTTTGATCACCTCCTCCATATCTTCAATCATTGATTTTGCGCGTTTCGAGCTTCCCTCACTATCTACTCGTTTACAAAGAAAGTCCACCTTTCTCAATCAGGGTTATGCCCCATGAAGAGGCTGAGTCAAGCACGTCAGCAAGGCGGAGAGAAGCGCTGGCAGACTCACCGGCGGTGTTCATTCCACCCCTTCGGACGAGTGCGAAGGATCTGCCACGCTATGGTGCACAGCGCCGCCAGGATGCTCGTTGGGCAGGTAAATAATTCAATTTGTACCCATTGACTTACTGAACGAGAAGCAGGCGGGAATGAGGCACTTCCTCCACTGTGGCATCAGTTTGAGGTGTTGGATGGCACGACGCAATATCAAGATGACACGCTCATCATGACTTCATTCAACCGACCTTTACCAGGAGTACGACTAGGTGAGTGAAGGAAAAGTGCCATTAGGAACGAAAAACTCATGGCTAGTATAGATGCCCCAGGAGATCTTGTCGTTCCTGGATGTGAATGGCACATTTCACCTGTCGGTCGATCCTACTTTGTTAACCACAAGACTCGAACCACATCATGGACAAAACCAACACCAGAGCGTCCGACAGGGTGTTTGATGCCGGAGCGCATTATTGAGGGTCACTCCAGGTGCATATGGAACCTTCAAGTTTCCTGCTTGGATACCGGTTGCAATGTCCTGAGCGCATCGGAAGACGGTTCCATGCGCCAGTGGACAAAAGATGGAGAGCCGGTCGGAGAGGCATTGTGCATTGACGGAGGAGGGGTGACTATGCTAGCAGTGTCTGCAGATGGAAAGATGGTCGTATGTGGAAGTGCAGACGGTAAGCTACTGCTCTGGAACATACATAAAGGTAGCATGGTTGGCGACCCCTGGGAAGGGCATAACGACGCAGTGTGGTGCATCGATTGGTATCCCAACGCCCTGGAGATAGTGACTGGATCGCGCGACGGAACCATACGACGCTGGAATCCGCATACCGGTCGATCAATCGCACCATCGATAGAGGCCGGTCATGGCTGGGTTTTTGCTGTGAAATACTCTCCAAAAGGCGACAAATTCATGAGCGGCGGGGTTGACGAAATTATCCGCGTGTGGTCAAAGGACGGCAAGCTTCTCATCCTTATCAAGGGGCATGAGCACTCAGTTACGTCGTTATGTTGGTCCAAGGACGGTGCACATATCTTCTCTGCGTCAGTTGATAACACCATCCGAATATGGCAGTCCGTTGATGGGAAGCAGCTCGTCGTTCTTCGGGGTCATACCCACAGCATCAATTCTTTCCGTCTTACCCCCAATGAAAGACACCTTGTTAGTGCATCAACCGACTGCTCCATTCGCATCTGGGACCTCGAGACGAATCAGCAAGTCGGAGATCCCCTCTTGCATGACGATGAACTTTTTGCTGTGGTCGTGTTCCCCGATGGACAGTACATTGCCAGTGCTGGAGTTGAAGCAAAAATCTATGTTTGGAATCTGGAAGCAGCGCTCAAACAGCATGGTGGAGATCAAGTTGAGGTGCGTATATGCAATGTGTTTCAATGTGTTTACTACAGGTTTGGTTGTCGTTTAGGGTGCGGATAACAATGCAAAGCCCGACGCAAAACTCAAGGTAAGTAATCTCTACTTCGCTGTTATACAGCATCTAACTTTTTGAATAGGGCCGTGTTGCTCAATCAAGAGATGTGCGATAATCTATTCTGAACAATGGTATCCTTTGCTCATTTATTCTGTTAGATTCTCGATGCCCGTCTGGTTGCTACACAGCAGGCCAGAAAGAGAGGCTTGGCAAGATATGTCAGTACAATTTCTTGTTCTTTACATCTCTGTCGTCTGACACCGATACAGGGCGATGACTTCTGGGGTAATGGCACAGACCCCACACCTCACCGCCCAGCTCCACCTGCAAGTACATCATCTCGCCTTCATTGGCGCAGTTTTTTTGGTTCTACACACCCCCGTACTCGGCCTGCAAACGCAGCACCTCGCCATCCTCGACATTGGAATTTCAACCTATTACCCTTGGGAACCTTCAGCCGCACTGTCGCTGTAGCTGCTGCTCGCGAGGAAGATGTGAGTAGTTAGCCATCGTTCCTCTCATTGAAATAAATATATTGGCAGAGATACGGCATTGCCCCACCCACCGAGGCAGAAGTGGCCGCGGCTATGGGACATACTACGACTTGTGACGAGGCCAACAGTTCAACGCCACTTGGCCAAGCTGCAGTGGGTGCACAAGGGTCTCAAGCACGACCAAAACTAACTCAGGGATCGGCTGGTGGAACGAGACATGTCTCCTATGAAGTCAAGTGTTGTGGATTGTCCTTTACTCGTCATTTTTCCTCATCAAATCCATCATGAGGTCATTTTTGTTGAATTTCTGATGCCTTTTCCTCTTTCCCTCTTGTGTGCATTGACGGTTATCTCATACCCAAGTTATGATCATGCCAAGCCTCCATATGCATCGTCTGATTTCTGGATCATAATAACTATCCAAGTTTATTCATCCCTGTTGTATCACTAGCTGCGTCCTAATATCGGGGCCAGTTAGCTTCTGTGAATTTAACACTACCCGTAGTACTATGGCTCATTCCAGGTTCAAGCAAAGTTGAAGCAAAGACGGACAACTTAGTGAAGCAATTTCTAGTCCGGGGTTTCCCGGATTTTTGCCAGAGACCTTCGAAGTCGCGTCACGTCGCGAAACAGCGTTCAAGTAACGTACGTGCTTGAGCTGCTTGCTCGGAATAGTCATACATTGGTCCTGAGGCTTGAGTCCTAAGGTGTGTCGAACACTGATAACGTCGACAAGAAAAAATATGCATGCGCCGAGGCTGGGTGCGAGGGCTCACTCACTGGCAGGTACGCATTAGGAACCACTTGGCCTCTCTCAATGATCGCCCTTCACCACCACAACACTTGCTCATACATATCTATCCAGCGCGCCCGAGTCTCTTCATACCCTTTCCTCCCTATATGATACATATACCCCTCACTGCGTGCCGAAAACGCCCTCGGCCGGGAAGTTGGATCTGCTTCTTGGGACATGACTCTCTTGCTCGCTATCTACAAATCACGGAGCCGATTTCTCAATATGTGCGCCGTGGTTGAATATAAATTATACGAACTGACATACATTAAAAAAAGCATACCAAAATTCTGAACCAAGGTTGCTCATTTCAACGGCAATGCCATGCTCAGTCCGCTAATGGAATGCGGCGGTGTAAGGAGAGGTGCCTGCAAATACAGCAAGCGGAACTGAGCGTCTAGTAGGTCTCTTCATCACTTCCACCCTCTCTTCTCATCTCCGGCTGTTGATTTTACGCAGTACGCGGCTTTACATAACTAATAACTGTTCACTTCGTTCGAAAAAACAGATCCTTTCTTGACCAACGTCATGCTCTGCATTGAAGAAGCAGAGACGAGCGCGATGGATCCACCACCATATGGTGCACAACATCGTCAGGATGCACTTTGGGAAGGTGAGTAATTGCGCGGCGATACTCCACTAGATTGCCCATGAAGAACCAGGCGGGAATGAGGTGCTTCCCCCTCATTGGCAACAGTTTGGGGTGTTGGATAGTATAACACAATATCAAGACAATACCCTCATGATGGTTTCATTCAACCGGCCTTGGCCAGGAGTGCGACTAGGTGAGCAAAGAACGAGTCACTGGGGACGACGAACTCACGGTTTAGCATAGATTATCTTGAACAACTCATTCCAGGATGTGAATGGTACATCTCGCCACTCGGTCGGACATACTTTGTCAATCACACTACTCAGACAACATCGTGGAAGAAACCGACGCCGGAACGTCCAACAGGGAGCTTGACGCTGGAGTGCGTCATCGAGGGGCATTCCGAATGTATATGGAGTCTTGCTTGCTTGGACAGTAATGGCAATATATTCAGCACATCAAATGACGGTTCCATTCGTCAGTGGAAAAGAGATGGAGAGCCGGTAGGAAAGCCTTTGAATAGTCATGGGGCACGGATAGGCTCATTGGCACTATCTCCGGATGGATTAATGGTTGTGAGCGGAAGTGCAGATGGCAGACTACGGCTGTGGAATATAGCGAAGGGCAGCATAGTCGGCGAACCATGGGAGGGACACAATGATGCGGTGAGGTGCCTCGATTGGTCTTTCAATGCCCTGGAGATAGCAAGTGGATCGGAAGACGGTACCATACGACTCTGGAACCCGCATACTGGTCGGCAAATAGTACCACCGATAGTGGCTGGTCACGGTTGGGTTTATGCTGTCAAATACTCGTCACAAGGCGATAAATTCGTGAGCGGCGGGGGGGACAGGACAATCCGCGTGTGGTCAAAGGACGGACAGCTGCTTATCGAGATCATGGGACATGAGTACCCAGTGATGTCATTGTGTTGGTCCAAGGACAGTACACACATATTCTCTGGGTCAGTTGATAACACCATCCGAAAATGGCGGTCAATTGAGAGGAATTCGGCGTTGTTATTCGGGGTCACACCAACACCATCGAGTGCATTTGTCTTTCCCCCGATGACAAGCATCTCGTCAGTGCATCGATGGATTACTCAGTTGACCTCGAGACCAATCAGCAAGTCGGAAATTCGCTCTTGCATGACGACGAAGTCTTGACTGTTGCCACATCTGCTGATGGAACATTCATTGCCAGTGCTGGAAAAGAGGCAAAAATTTATGTATGGAACATGGTGGCGGCGCTCAAACAGAGCGATGACCAAGTTGCCGTGAGATGCCATCCTATTGTCGGCGTTCGTTTCTAAACACGTTGCGGATATCATTCAGAGTGCGGATGATGCTAACACAAAGTCCAACGTGAAGTTCAAAGCAAGTCAATCTTGCTTCTCTTTCACACTTGATCTCACTTCTTTACTAGGGACATCCAGCGCGAGAAAAACAACAAGCCAATACCAGAGGTTCAGCGAGATACGTTGGTGTACTTTTTTTTTGATTCTTGGATCTTACTGAGTTGATAATTTTGGTACAGGGCAATGATTTCTTTAGCGACGATGCAAATCACGCACCTCATTACGCTCCACCTGCGAGCTCATCGTCTCTCGTTCGTTGGCGCCATTTGCTCGGTCCCATTCGTTTCGGTACTCGGCCTGCAAATGTACTCCAAACAATACCACGCGAGCCCCGACAATGGAATTTTACCTTGTTTTCTGTAGGAGGCTCCAACCGCATCGTCGATGTAGCTCCTGGTCGTAAGAAAAATGTGAGTAGCTCCCATCACTCCTTTTTGATACACCGAAATCGATACATTTGCAGAGAATTGCCATCGCCCCTCCCACCAAGGCAGAATTGGATGCAGCTATACAACGTGCGAATGGCAACGAGGCCGATGGTTCAATGCGACCAGGCCAACTTGTGCCAGGGATACAAGGGTCTCAAGGACGACCGACACAAATTCAAACTCAAACCCAAGGCTCGGCTGGTGTAACGGAAGTTGATTCTTATGAAGTTAACTGTTGCGGACTCTTATTTAGTTGTCGTCGTTCCACTCCGCATAGGGCATGAGATTGTCGTTTGCTGAAACGCAATCGAAGATTTTCTCTCCTCCCTTTGGGTGCGTTTATGAAATATTTCGTACCCAGCTATCACACCCATGTTATCGTCTCATTTTATTTATGACTAGTACTCATGGCCGATATTTAGAATTACTGTGAATACCAGAGAAGTGTCATTGACTTAAATCTCACTACCCATCGTGCTAATGGAACGCAGCTGTAGTTCACACTTGAGTACGTGTTTCTGTTTTTTTCCAGGTGTATGCACTTCAAGATACTTCGCCACTCCGATATCGCCAACTCAAAGAGTCCAACTTGGAGCAGTTGAGTGCCTGCTAATTGCTAAGAGGCCAAACCTCAGTTCGCACTCGCGAGACCTCCTGTAAATTGATATCATTAGTTTCTAATTGGACTCAACGACCTTAGGCAGAAGCTGGCCACCATCGCTTTCAACTGTCGTCGTCCAGGCGAGACACTGGACACCCCAATGTTCATATTCTTGAGCTTCCCTACATTCATCCAGCAACCTCTCCATCTTCTCATTTGCACAGTCGCTCACTGGTGGTTGGACCATCCGAGAATATAAATATTTCGCCTGAGTACATGTACGCTTGTGCAATTGCTTGTAGTGTGGAAGAAATCAGATCATGATGATCACTGTCCCACGCATGATATTTGCCAAGTGCGTATCCTGGACAGGAAGATTCGGCGCCCACCAGGATAATGGGTGGATTGCCATCACCTCGGTTTTGGGAGCGAGTATGCAGGATATAATCATTCTAATTCGCTCGATGAAAACCGAAAGGCAAGATCATTTGATTAATTGTGAGCGGTAGGGCTTGGAGCGGTGCTATGGTGTGTTGAATCACAGTACACGCTCTTGCCAAAGCCCTCATGTACGATCTTGGATTGGCGACACGGAACAAATTTTCTCCCAGCTTTCCACCCATGCTTGTCCTTTCACATTCTTGCAACGAGTCAACTATGAAACTCGAGAGAGATCCAACCTGAATAATGATGAAAGATCGAGTCAGCAGTCGTGTTATTTTCATGGGGTGTGGCTAAATATCCTGATTGAGAAGAAAACACTTCCGCAGTGCCACGGAATATCATTACAATTCTGCAGAGTAGAGGTGCTAGTGTAATCTGATTCTCGGTTGGTACAACGACTTACCGTGTGTTATCACACTCCAACCATGATTTATGACATGGATAGTAGCAATACTGAGCCATCAGTATGCCACAGACACTCGTTGTCAACGCTATGGTCACGGTAGTGAGGTCTCATGATGGTCCACGGAACACTCATCAGTCGTGCTCGTCCGAAGTGTTCGGACCATCGAGAAGATGCTGGAAGTCGGAAGAAGACCCAGTAACCAGTTGCCTGCTCGTCCGCAATATTTCGTAGGCCAGTAATCCGTACCCCAGGACGAGAATAAGACTTTCGAGTGTTCGGAGCGGAGGAACTTGAGTAACGGGAAATGCCGTCGACGCCAAATCGGGATTACTGATTTGATAAGGACCAACCAAGCCCAATTCACACCTTCAACCATCTAGTCGTACTCTTGACCAGGGCTGGTCGAATAACATATTGGAGGACGCTATATTGGTATCCCATTGAAAATCCTGCACGCTTTTTTGGCACTAAATCCAATTTCACTTGCCTCTCAAGCCGATGAACAGCTTTCAAGGGAAGAGTAGGAGCGAAGGCACCACGAGGCCTCCAGATTTACATGCTGTGGCACTCGTGACACGTTGAATCCTGGCCCTCATGACACTTCCTTACTTCCCACTCTTCTCGCAAATGGTGAGGGTGCCATCGGATACAAGGGAGAAGACATGTCGCATGAAACACTCGCACTTCCCATCCAGCTAGGAGTAGTAGATGGAAGGGAAAGACGATGGATGGATGGTGAGATTCAATGGCATATCGGTCCAAATCTGAGTGCACTTGCAGAACACTTGGAATTTGCAACATCTATTAATTGATTTGTAGATAATCTACGGAACATTTTGCAAGGCATCAGGGTCAATGGTAGTGACGGTACGATGAGAGGTCAGCGGTTCTCAGGGACTCACAGCCAGACACTGTCTTGTAGCTGCAGTGCCGGTATTGGGCTTCCCGAGACCGGCTACAAGGAAACATGGACAATCGTTCAGCCTACGACTGCCTCCTTGTTGGAGTGAATGATCTCGATATCTGTTGGAGAATCTTGGAGCGATGTGTTGAACTTTGAACACTATGATGATTCGCGCCATCTGGAGCGATATCATGGTTGCATATTTTGAAACCCGGTAGACGGTCCGCTATGACCGGATTGAGACTGATTTGCTTCCGCTGGCCAATTTGCTTCCAACTTTCCATCTATAGGGCTTGTCGCCCTTTGATGTTGCCATATCCTACTAATTGCAATGTGACGGTAGTAAGCACCTGCAATTTGTGAAAGCCATGGTAGATAAGTTGTGAGGGCTTCTTTAAGATACATGGTGGGATTGCTGTGCAAATTCGAACCCGGCGTTTTCTGAGTCGTGCATCTTACGCCGTGTCACAGTCTCTGCCGCAGGCTCGCCAGTGCTAGTGCTCGTTTGACCTCCGTGTTGGCTGACATCCTACCAGTGTTGGCCCCGTTCCATCATATAAAATTAGTGATACCCCAGTACAATTTGCGTTATAAATCCATCCTTCACTGGATCACCACTGGCCAGTGACTAGTTATACTGTCGAGTCAACATCGTCACTCAACCAGTGAAGCTGTAGAACTTACCTCCCCTTCGCGATACCCCTTCTTGCTTTCTTGTTGAAGTGTCCGTTACAAGTGTGTGCATAGATCCGGTGCGCTCCTTCGATCTTATATCTAAAAATCTTAACTGACTACCATATCTACCAAAGGCCCGTCATGGCTCAGTCAGGAGCTCACTGGCACCCCAATCCACAGCTCATGCAGCAACATTCTATTCCACAAGGTTGGCAAGGCACCTGGCCGCCACCAGCTGGCGTTTCTCTTCCTCCAAACTTCCCTGGTCCACCACCTATGCCGCCTGGCGCCAACACCCACCCGCATTGGAAGGCTGGTTTCTGGCAGTATAACCCTGCCTATAACATGAATGGAGGTCCCGGAGTTCCCTGGGCACCTGGAATGGGGTGGGCTCAGAACGTCCCTGCTAACTTTAATCCTCACAAGCGCATCCCGCGTCCACCAAGCCCGAGCTACTGGCAAACACGGCTGACCGACAATGGTCTTGGTTTAGAAAACATGGTCCCTGCAAGGTGCGTGTGTAGTTTGGCCTTCAGAGATGATCTAGCTTGAAGGATACTGTAGACCAGATCGAGATCGAGAATCTGCTACCAGGGATGTACAAGGGGATACTGCGCCACAAACCCCGTGGATATGGAATCCTCCAAGTCTGTTGCCAACGGATGGAGCAGACCGTGCTACTCCAACAAAGGACTTCCAAAATCGTCGGAGCTCGCAGGATAGTATTCGGAGTAACTCGACCCCGACCAGTCACGGGCCCCCACGAAGAAGTTCGCAGGACAGCCATAATACTACAAGTACGGGCACACCTGTACGAGACTATTTTTACAGTCATCCAGCGTCAAGACATGGTTCCGTAGACAGCCTCAGCTCCCGCCCACAGGGCCTGAGCCAACATTCCATCTCTTCAGCGACTCCGCCACCATCATCGTCTCACGGTCGTATGGGTTCTATTTACTCGAGTCGGACACCATCATCCGGACCGTCATATGTACCCCCCTTTCCAGCTCCGCCATCTTCATCTTCGTCGACATCAACGGCCATGTCGTCATTGACAACCCGCGCACAACAACCACTTCATGCACCCGTGTTCACGAGAGAGCCAGAGTCATTTGTGACTAGGTCTGACCTTCAAACGTCTTTCTCATCCAATGCCGCGCGGAGCTCTAGTCACTATCAAGGGACACGCAGACATACAGATGAGGATCTTGATCATCTGTCACGCTCGTTTTCAGCGCCTCACGCGAGCGCCAGCACTTCAGCATCTGCTCCCCGTGGCCTTTCAGTGCCGGAACCCCTTTCGCGGCATCATTCACTCCCAACCACGTCCTCGCCGTCCTCTATGGGTTCGCTGTCCACATTTACGGAGGATATGGGTAGTGTACTGAGCCCCCTCGTTAATTATGTGCAAAGATCTGCTGCTACTAGTTCGTTATCACGGAGTAGGACAGAGCCTGTAATTCCGCCAGCCCATTTATCGACCATTCCAGAGTCAATGTCGTCATCTACCCATCCGAGCGCAGATGACTTCTTTTATCCTCTATCTGTACCTCCAGATTCTGACGAGGAATCGCCAGAACCATCACCTTCGCGCGATCGTGTTCGCACGCGAGAGATAGAACGTGAACGGGAGAGAGATCGCGAGCGACGCAGAGATAGGAGCCAATCATACGAAAGAGCGAATCATCTGACGCCATACAACAATAGCTCGCGGCCCTCGAATCCTCTCCCGCCACCACCGATGGAGCGCCCTAACCCAGCTGCATCTGCACCACCTGCTCAGTCCCCAGAGCCTGCGCACTATACGCGACGCGTACGAAAGGGGTTCTGGAACCGACGCGGGGACTACCTCACGTCGAATTCGTATGTCGTCTATGCCCCAGAGGACAGGGCGTATCCTCCAGAGCTGCAGCATTATCCTGACGAGACGGAAGGATATAAAGACCAGTATGGTTCCTTTATGCCGTATCTGCCGGAGAGGCCAGAGTTGCCTGCGAGTTTGCCATATCATGGACGGCCTCCAGCACAACCATATGAAAGCGTGAGTATGGCACATTTTATTCGTCGACAACATGCTGATAGGACTTAGTTTGTTGTCTATAGCTATCATTGAGGAGGATGAGAGGGATAATTTAGTCTTAGTTGTTGCAAGCGACTGGTGGGGTACCAGGGCATACATACAACAAATCTATTACATTGTATAAGTAGAGTCATAAATGCTACGGATGGAACAAGGCACTACAGAGGGTATTGATACAAGTACAAGTCGCAATGCACAGAGAGTAGAACATGGAAAGTGAAGCAAACCTTGAGAGTAGGCATAAAATAAGATGAAGAAAGAGAAAAAGAACATGTACACGAATTATTACAGAAATTCCAGCCCAATGCCACCATGTTTTTCTCGCATATGTTCGTAGATTCCATCTCCCTTCGGGAACGTTGCAAGACATTCCCAGCAGATGTGCGTTTGGCACTTGATGCAGGTCATGTGGTTGCAACCTTCGCTGCGTTCTATAGGAGTCTTGCAGCCAGGGCAATTTTTGACATCATGAGTGGCTGCCCATTCATGGTACAACTCGTCCTCTGCCTGGTCCCGCTCCTCGCAGGTGAGCCCATCATGAGCATCCGCATGGCAACCGGAACAGATGCGAACCAAACAAGATGGGCATTGGAGAATCACACCACCAGAAACTGCACGATATACCTGAGCGCAGTCCGGAGTTGGGCAGTGGTGGAACTGGTCCCCCCGCGCGTGAACGTATGACCAGAATGACGCATCACACAAGGACGCGAAATCTTCGCCAGATAGGATCTTTTTGGCGAGTATGATAGAGATGCGTTCGGTACATGAGGCATCATCGCCGAGGCAAGTGAGAGGGAATGTCTTGTTTTCGACTGCAGACACAAGGTAACTCTCAAGGCAAGACGTGCACCAAGTATGTCCGCAGGTGAGAATGGTTGGGACTGATGCTTCAGTGAAGCAAACGGGACAGACAGAGCGTGGGGATGGCGTGGAGGCATCACCGTGACGGCTTTGTACTTTCTCTACTGCTTCACAGGCTATGCGGTAAGCCTGCTCGTTGCCTCGCACGACAAGATTGCGCTGATCCGAAAGGTGATGTACATAGCAGTTCTCAGGACCAAGGGTTTTCTGCAGGGTCACGAGGCTTGTGCCGATAAACGGACCAACCACCTTGCCTGATAGAGGGATACGCCACAATTGTCGCGCCTGTAATTCTTGGAACCGCGTCATGATATCTCGTCGGGCAAGCTGACGCTGTTCGATTGGACCCAAAAGTAAAATTTTACCCATCCGAGTTCGTAATCCAATTCCAGGATATCGACTCTCCACCTCGCGGAGGAACAACTGGCCAGAGGGAGAAGAGAAGAATCTGTCCCATATGGGTTTCTTCTGGAGAGTTACGACTTCACCACGTTGGAGCTGTTCGAATTCTGCCTTTGCAATCCCAAGATTGCTCACATTTTCAGCCGAGATCCTGATATGAACAGGCCCATCAGGCGACGCGAGGCGGTCAACAAGAGTCACGTCATGGTTGAACCTTGTCCGCCACGCCCACCGAAGGCCAGTAATGTCTCCTTCCAGCATCTTAAACTTGCTCAGCGGTAATGAGAAGTTGAGTGACTGCACGTGGCGAGCGGATATGTAAGTTTTTCCTCCAATTGCACGAGGACGTTGGCCATCTAGATGATCCCTGGCATTGCTGGCGTCCGCGTGGGTCTCAAAGGTTGCCCAACCGAGAACGGTGCCGTTCCAGATAGGAAGAATAAGATCGAAATTAGACAGATTGCCGCATGAGTGCAACGTCCGAAGTATTGCACGGCGAGCGCTGTCGAGTGAATCGTAATTGGGGCGTTCGAGCAAGATTGACTCTGCATTGCCGAACTGCTCCAAATCCTTTCTCTCTGCATCGGGGGGAAGATGGGAAAACATGACGCTGTAAACACCAACTGCGGGTAGACCCTCGTACAAAACAGCTGTGAGAATGTTGTCTTTCATCACAAATCCAGTGGCGAGTGCAATCGCAGCTTTGGCTTCATCAAGGGTTACGTACCCTGCGTAACCAACCCGCTGGGGTGCATTCCAGGTAATACGGACGGCGGTGTCCCTGAGCACTGTTGTACCGCATGCGATAGTGTTCAGGGGCAGCTTCGCGGTGAGTCTCCTCCCTTGAAAATGGCGTCCATGAAGGGCTATTGAAGCCTCCATAGCTTGCGCTGAAGTGGAAAACTGCACTTTGATGGTCAACCGCTTGGCACTCTTTCCGTCCGGAATAGATAAGTCATCGACTTGGTATGCTTTCAAAAGGGAGCGGAGTTGTGATTCCTTGACATGCGGTGACACGTCTTCAAGGTGTACCCACCGTGTTTCGAACCCAGTGGTCACGTCCTGTATATCGAAACCGCTACGTAGTTTCACTGTAATATGATCCGCAACTGTCACGGGTATGACAAATTCCTCGTTTCGATGTGTGGTAGGGGGCGGCAGGCTGGGTGGTGGGTGTCGTGATAGGGAGTTGCTAGACGCTGGCGCGTCATTAACACGAGTATTCTGAACTGGTGGCGGAGCATTCGTTTGCGATATGTTCTAGTAGTATATGTTAGAGAATTCAGCGTATTACCGAGCTTATAAACTCACGTCATTGGGACGTTTGTGCGAGTAGCGGCAAGTATGGCGCGTGCAGCGACCTTGCAACCAATCATGACAAACTTGCGACTGGCGAACATCGGGATTCACAGGATGAGTGCCAGAAATGAGGTGTGAAAGGAATAACATACATTATCGAATGTCTGATGTCGCGCGACTTCTACTTTGCCTTTAGTCGAATACGCCTGAGAAGGTCGTTCTGAACCGGGGGATTTTTTTATAGAGGGTCGAACTTGTGTTATGGCAGACTGCACGCTGATGGACGTGTCAGAAGATGGAGATCGAGTCGAGTCTGCGGGTACCGAAATGAGTTTGGTACATTCAGCTACCTATGCTGAGAAAAGCGAATAAAATACCTTGGTGTATGCATCGAGTGGCGTCGCTTCGGACAGATGCTTCTTTCTTCACAGAACCTTTGGACGTTTCGACGCCCTCTTGAATTTTGCCGTTTCGATGGGGCGGTTGATTGTTTGTGGGACAGTCGGGAACTTGGGCACAAGCGATGCTGTTTCGAACAGGTAGTGGATTTTTTGCGAGCCCGGCAGGATCCTGCATGCCATCTCGGAAATTGCTAGTTTGGACAGGTAGTTTGGCTTTAAGGGGGCGGTCGGGACCTTGAATGCTATCTTGATTGTTGTCATTGCGAATATTTGGTTGATCTTTTGCGGGACAGTCGGAAACTTGCATGCCGTCTCGAGTGTTGCAAGTTCGAACAGGTGGTTGATCCCTTACGGGACCATCAAGTACTTGCACGACGTCTCGAGAATCGCCGTTTCGCTCAAAACGTTGATTCCCGACGGAACTATCGAGACTCTGAGCAGTAGGTCATCATCACGCTCAAATCAAAGTGATGTCAGACTTGCCTGGCGCTCGTGCACGAAAGGACACTGCGGCCGAGTACACCCCCCACGAAGCCAAGCGTGGCAAGTGAGATTGCTCCGTAGTATCTTATGGGCATAGTGGCAGCGCTCGCCGTGGTCACAGATACCAAAAAACCATTTTCTGCACATCTCATCCTCGCCTGAAGTGAGCCATCTTCTCGTATCCTGCTGGCCGAGAAAATCAATAAACCAATCAGTACTAGAGATAAACCAACACCCGCCGTAGCAGAATTTGATGGTAGTAACGCAGTCGATTCTCTTAAAGATGGTTTCGGACTCGATGGTCGTAATCCTCCACGAACGGATGGCAGCTTGACGCTAATCATAGAAATTGGTGAGATTGGAGGTTTCGGAGGTTCTGGTTTGATTGTGACGGGTTCAAGATCTGCGACTGAAACCTCGGGTCTGGATACTTCATTACCGCTTTCTTCACGAGCCCGTTTCTGTAAAATCGGTGACTAAATCAACTTTTTGGAAGCCTGAAGAGATCGGCTGCTACTTACCTTCACCTTGGAAGGTGAAGGAAGGCTGACTCGAGCTGATGCTACAGGTAATGCGACACCTCTACCAGCAGGCGAGTGCAAACCCGGGGGTCGCTTGGGTGGTTCGGATGGTGTATTCAGTGTTTGCATATGGCCACCCAATGACACTCCCAGCGGTTGGAGGATGTCATGATGAGACATTGGTGCTGCCAAAGCTGGTGGTGTCTGCAATGTATACTTGTTAAGCACTGATAAGTTTATTAATACGCAGAAATGAATGAATCGTACTTGATCAATGTGAGGATGAGATTCGGCTTGATCAATAAGAGATCGTGGATGTAGAGTACTCGATGAAATGCCAATGTGAATGCCCTGAGCGGACAGAGCAGCCTTTATGTCTAAAATCTAGCGCCCATGAAAAACTGTGGCTCTTAGGCACGTGTAATGTGTTCTTACAGGTACAGTTGAGTGTGGATTCTGGCGAGTCAACAGTGGTGAGTCAACAATAGATGAATTCGTATGTGGTCTTGGTCCACATGCGGAAGACACAGGAATACACAGCTGTTTGTAGAAGGTTGAATCGTCAAGGCTTGGGTTTGGCTTACCCATCCTGTGCCACACAAATGAGGGTGCTTTCGAGGAGGGGTAACAGCTTGACTCACGGTGCTGCATACTGCTTTTGCAATCGAGGCGGAATCACTCGAGGTGGTAGTTTAGCATTTGGGGAAGGCGACATAGGTGCACGATAACCAGCCCGGTGGACCTGAGATTGTCCAAAAATCTAGTTAATGGAGTACAATGCAGTGAAATGTGCCAGCAGATGTACCTCGTTACGTTTTGGCGCTACATATAATTGTAGGCCCTTATCATGGCCAGAGACCGTGATAGGTATAATCGAGGGCTGTTCTTGTGGGTAAGACTGCAGATGTCTTTGATGCTTGGCCGTATAAGCGTCTCTGTTCTTTGTCTTGTCATGTGGTCCAATATGACTAGCGTGGCGGCCGGGTTGTGAAAAGATGTTGGACTCCCTACAGATGTCCAGTTGCGCAAGCATGACGGCTCACAACATACAACAAAGAACGGAAGTTGGTGGCAGTCGCTAAACGTTAAACGCTGGAAGCACTGAGACGACTAGCCGGTTAGATGTTGATGACAAATATTGGCGCAGAGGGGTAAACAATTACTTATTTATTTATTATTTACATTTACAACAGGTTCTTCATTCACGCCAATAGTATATCATGTTCAGTCTTTCCATGTAGGCCTCACGCGCACGAATGGCATGAGTCGTTGAGGCTACTCCCAAGCAAAACAAGACTATCAGAACAGATATGACGTTGGGCGAGCCATCAATTAGCATCGACGAAGGTTCAAACCCTTGAGCAAGATGTCCCGCAACACTCTTGAAATGAGAATAGATGCATGGAAACCATTGTACTTTCTGAATTGATACAAAGACTATACAGAAACAGAAAAGTGTAAGAGATAATTGCAACGATGTTCAATAAGAGGTGGCTCGACCACAGATCCTATCGGGTATGCGAGATACGCGAGGTCCAGTAAGTCGCCGAATGATCCGCGGGTCCAAGCAGCCATTCCGTTGCAGAGGTCTGACATTCGAGACAAGTGGCACATTCTCCTCCAGGTGAGATTCAAGACGCCATGAACTTTCTTGCGGCTGCGCCTGTTTTGAACCGCAGAACTTGGGTAATAGTTGACTTTTGATGTTGGAAACTGCGACGCTAGTCTGCGATAGTAATATCATAAAAATAAAAGTAACAGAGTTTCAAGCTTTTAAGTTACCATGAAAAGTGACAGTACCACTTCCAGAAGTCGCCAGAAGAAAACCAAGAGACTGGTTGCGACTCGAAAAGTCTTGAAGCCGAGCAATGACGCTAACAAAGGTATGTCAGAAAAAAGAGCACAATTAATAGCAACACAAACTGGGGACGATGAAACGCAAAAGCCACTGCAGGTTAATTAGCCAAGCTTCGTGTTTTGACTTGCGCTGAAAGGTGTCAATGAGGGCAAGGGCCGTCTGATTGATTGTTTCAAGTTCACGGTGAGTCACTTCCGTGAGCTGGGAAATCCTGTTATCAAGAAGTGAAACAGACTCTGCGACCTCTCGCTGGATCTCTTGCGTATGTACTACTTGGGAAAGAGAAGTCTCCAAAGAGAATGTGAGCCCTGTGATCACACTCTGCAAGTCGTAGAAAGACTAGATCACAAATGTTGTCAACCTGCGACCAAAACAGAAGAAGCCCAGTCACATTTTGCATAGCAAAGAAAGTCGCATCAAGCGCGGACCACTTCTGCTGAACTTGATCCTGGGAACTCAATCAAAATAATGTTAGGGGGAGTATTCAGATGACCGTACCGCGACTGCCCGAGATCGAAGGCTCTGCTCTGATACCAATAATGTGATTTCTTCAACTTCAGCCGTTAAACGTGATTCGACGAGTGATAGTAGCGACGACATGGCTTTCGAATGCTGTGTATTCCTTCAGGAACGCTTCAAAAGCCCAGGGAATGAGAACAATACGCTTAACGTCAGGTCATCAATCCTCCTATCAACCTGGGAATGTTAGCTTTCATCAATGAGCTGTAGACAGGTTACCTTGTCCAATGAACGAATACGATCGTCGAAGCTGCGCTGGTTGACAACAGACAAAGTAGTTTCCATCTTTGTGAATAACTGTGGCAAGTGCGTCCTGGTAAAGAATCTGTGCCCAAGACATTAGAAGGTCACCCACTGATTGCGCATTTTGAATTATGGAATTGGACGTCGCATCTGCGATGTCGCGTATATTGCCGCTAGTTAACTTCAACACGTTGATGAGATCGCCTAGGTCCTGTTGGAACCAATCAGCTGCGCTGTTACGGTTATTAGAGAATTTTGTTAACTGTAGAAGATCGCTCCCAGTTCTGATGTGCAGCAGTGAATCCCTTCTGCTGTTCCAAGATAAATCGAATCAGAGCAAGTTTCTCCATCGTTACGTTTCTATAGATATCCTTTGCAGTGTCTAAGGGGTGGAACGTGAGAAAAATAGCTATCATCTCCGCTAGAACGCACCAATTTCCATCCATCGACGAAACGCAAAGCACAGCTGGGCTGTTCGAAATTATTAGCAGAACAGCCGATAAATGACCCAGCCTCACGTATTTCTCGCAGGTACCCAGAGTAACTGGACCAAAATTGAGCGCTCCGAGAGAGTGCGCTGGGTATCGATGAGCGTTCGTCTAAACCTTGTCAACAGCGACGTACTCGACACAATCACCTACTGCATGATGTGGGATGTGTGATCCGGCGTTGTTTTTAAATGGAGAGCACTCGAGAGGTGGTGTATGATGGCGGGCTGTGGCAAGTTCACAGAGTGTAAGCCTGATAGCAACTAGACAAATGTAAGGAAGGTCTCAAATAGTGCACATCAGACTGAGAAAACCTTGTATGCGTTCGTCCTCGCTCATATGAGACACCTCACATCGGCTTTTGGCGTGCCTTGCGGCGTCTTGAAAGCAGTCATTTTTACGCATATATCCATCGAATGCACCTGAAATTGTGAGATTCCTGTCCCCCCCTTGAATGCAAAAGATCGCAATCACCAGTGTGTTTGGAAATCAGGTCAATCTCTTCGTGGGTTAGCTCAGCTGGGAAGAGAGCGTTATATATACGATGATACAAAGGCCACAAAAACTACCGTTCATCTGAGATGAAAAAACTTGGGCGTCATGCTTAACAGACTGAATGATGCGTAGTTGATCCGGAGATTGACGCGACCATGACCAGGCAAAGCAGCACCTGACGAGAAAGGTGAATGTCATAAGCCTAGAAGCCTTTGCCATCGGTATGCTGGTATATAATTTTGCGCGAGTAACAAAAACGTTGGACTAGCCTGAGGGATCCCGAATTCGGCCCAGGCCAGTACAATATCCGAGGGCTTAGCGCTTAGTCAGCGCCTCGCCGTGCAGCTGGCATAGATACACCATCATGATCTCAGCCATGGCACATCCAATCCCAGAGCCACTTAAGCGCACTGCTTAACATTCTTGGCAAAAGGGAGCGCAGCACTTGGCACTGGTGCTGCCTGCTGTGCCACTAATCTGTAGATAAAATATCATGCAATCATGCCTCGCGGAGTCGAAACACCGCCGGTGGGAAGGCAAAGTGCACGCACTGGAAAACCAGTACTACTAGATGCAATGGCTGGCTGTGGGTTCGCTGATCATCGGTGAAACTTGAATTAGTAGGCTATACAGTTGGAGATTTCCAGTGAGTGCATAAATCTAAAGCCTATCCGCAATGCTGAATCTTGCTGATCTGATTTGAGTCCAGAAAGTACTAGTAGCGCATAAACATAGCTGTGTTGTGGCCATGAAAATGTGATGTTCTACCAACTAACGCATGGTAAGCACTGTCCATCGTATTGCATGATGAACAGTCGCAAGTCTGATCATGTTGACCATTTGCAGCACAATGCAGTCATTGATTCGCTGATATTTCATTGCAGACTGCTCTCCAAGGTGATCTTACTGGTTCACTCTTTGTTCCGACTGTTTTCCCACTATTAGATCACTGCTTACGGCTGATGAATTATCTGTCAATTTTATAACAGTCTCTAGTCTATGTGATCTACATAATTATAAGCTGTCTATGGGTATAACGTTCAATATATAGGAACATAATTAAAAGTATGAGTGTCAGTGAACGAGCATGCTAAATCTGCAATTGTAGACAACACTAGAAGGCGAGACGAAAGAATATGGAATACAGTATGCAATCTGAAAGAAAAGTTATCGTACAGTGATGCGAAAAGATATAGATAACATAAATATTTACGATGCCAATGGCTCACCGACGATCCTCGCCTCTTCTCCTAGAGCTAGAAGCACCTGACAGCGGTTTCTGCTCCCACAAGGCGCTTCCCTCTCCGTTTACCCAATCTCCCGTTACCGAGTTTCTCTCGAAGTCGCCATCCCTGTATCCATATCGCTCCTGCAGGACTTTGAGAAGAGGATTGCGAAGGGCAGGGTCCATACGGACGGCCTCTCCAGGATGGTAGCTGCCAACACCATGACGAGACAAACTTTCTTCAAAAAGCGCCTCTTCATATGTGCAACCACAGTTTAAGTAGCCAGTAGGAGCCATACGAGGTGGGTATGTTCGACGCTCCCGACGCGAATCGTGCCAGGAGCACAACGCGTTTCCAGCACGATTCAATGAACAGAAAAGCCGTATGCGGGCCTCTGTCCGAGCTTTCCAGGATGCCTGCAGTGCCAGAGGAACGGGCATTGTACTAGACGCTGCAGGGGTTGCAGCTGTACTCACGGATGGCTCTGGATATCTGATTGAAGGGTCGGCGATGCTGCAGCCAGCCAATTCTGCCTCAAGCTCCCTGATACGCTGACGGCCTTTCTCATTGTCTAGCTCAAGGTCTTTGACCCTCTTTCGAAGGTGTTTGTTTTCTTCTTCCATGGTACCTTGTGAAATGCGGCGAGATTGATCAAATGACATCCGAGATCCTGGTCGGCCTTGCATAATGGCGGGAGAATTTTGAGAAGAACGGTCTTGTTGAAATGTCATTTGACTTGCGTAGGTGTGCGCAAAGGGCGGGGACCTTGGTGTTGCGGATGGATGGCCAGGGTGTTGTGCAGTATCAAGATTTGGGTTAGGAGTGGTATCGTAGGAAACAGTGGAATGAATTTGAGATTGCATGTTTGGCGCAATGTTGGACAAATTGTGAGCACCGGGCACCCAAGATGTCGGTGCATTTGAGTAAGGTCTGGTTGCCGCATTCCACAAATGTGGGGGAATATTCATGTCCCCCACGGCACCAGACAGGCTTGATGTTGGAGCCAAGTTGGAGCCAGATGCTTGTTGGCCTGTATCCATGCTTCCATGAGGCTGCGAAAGCGAGAAGTATGTTCTATGAACATGGTAGTGAGGCTGGAGAGAGGCGACTCACTTGAACAAAAGCGCCTGGCAGTGCGTAAGGCGGTGACTGCATGACGCGTTGCCCACTATCCACAGACCTCCGCCCATCCGATTGAGTATAGGGCATCCGACTAGGCGTTCCCCTCGAAGAAAAAGGATGGGACATGGTCGTGCGGCGATCAGACACTTTGCGAGAATCCCTTTTTGAGTGAGCCTGTCGAAGTTTCGAGGATTGAAAGTGTGTTCGTCTCGAGGGTGTACCAGGAGAGGAATAACGCCGAAGGGCAGCAGTCGAGGACGAAACAGTGCAATGTTGAGTATTTGAGAAAGTGCAGGTAGAATTTGGGGGGGAACGCCGGTTCAATGGCGTGTCTTCTATAGCCTCGCACTTGATATCCACGGGATGACCACCCTGGACGCCTTCGAACCGATTAAATGTATGGAACATGTTTACAAGGCCCAGGCAGTGTTGATCACGCGACCTTTAGCGGGCAAGGCAAAGATTGGAGGAGGAGCTAGAGCCTCGGTAAGTCAAGCAACGGACAGAGCCTCCAGGACAAGAAAATGGTTTAAGGCCTTCAAGTTAGGATGAGTGTCCCGATGGAATTGTTAATAGTTGCGAAGCAATGTGTGATACGACCCCAAACTCACAGCATAACATGTCTTGACGACTTCAAGCACAACACCTGCGACGGGCTGTACAGGAGCATTGATCACACCTCCGAAGACTACCATTGCTAGGCTAAGCGCTCTATCAAACATTTTTTGATGGCCAGTTAAAAATGCCGGACAAGCTTCAGCTAAAGGTCACGGCATGTGATGATCATCGACGAGTGAATTGCAGTGACACACTGCCCGCCATAGGTCGGGAGTTCTGCATCGCGGATGGTAGCCAAGTTTGAGGTATAACTTATTTATATGCGTGGAAGTAAGTTGTAGTCGGTAGCAATCGCTAGCTGGGAAAAGTGGTACAACTGATTCCTGAAATTTGATTCAAACCCCATGCACTTAACATTGGAGTCTGGAGAGTGCGAACTCATCGGGGCCAAGCACGCACCTAGGGCCAACTACTCCTGGACGACCGGAAGTCAAATGTGCAGATCATGAGACAGTATCAGTCTTATCAGACCTCATCAGGCGTGGCAACCCGAATCAACGCCGATCTTCGGACTTTGTGTTCAATTGAATGGCACGCGCTCATTGCCCAACTCAGTTTACACACCAATATAAAGGATAAATAACATAAATTGATTGGAACTTGGGAAGGGAAAGAATTATAGGGTATTATTATTGCCATGAGCACCACATGCACTGCACGCCTCGATGTTGCATGCAGCAATTGTGACCTATGCGCTTAGATGCTGTAACGTATCATCAACCATCATGGCCAGTGGGTCAGAGTGTGGCCAAGAGCGAACAGAAACGATGTTAGACAATAATACACACCAGAAGCTGAAACATGGCAAATATTGATGACCTGAAGTATCCATAGAAGCAAAAGAGAGGCTGCTGGCGGTCAATCAATTATAGCCACCGCTAAAATTCGTATAATACTGAACGCAAAGTCAATTCATTCGGAGAACTGCAGTCCCGAAGGACCAAGCACTCAGCGACATGTGCCAGAAATGAATCGTAAGGTGTTGAGTCTTGGGGGCGGAACTCGTATAAAGTCCCGTGGCACAAGTCTTGTGTGGTCATGAAGGCTTGAAATCGATCAATCACTCGGTCCAGCTACGGCGTCAAGGTCGTATCGACGGATATCTCGCCAGTGTTTGCCCTTTGGAAGAAGGGCACTGTGTTGGATGGACTGAACATATGGTCACGGTACATTGTCCGATAACAAACCTAGAGTCGTCCGGCATCTCAATCTCTCCTGTCTTGAGATCGATCTTGATAAGTTTCGTGATTTCCACGGCTGGACGGTCAGGGCATCTGAAAATATAGCCACGTCAGAATCATGTCAACTTCCCGAGGTGCAGCGTTCACACGAACATCCTAAAGATGCGAGGGATAGGGAAACATCGAGGACGAACTTCTCCACTAGGAAGCTCCTCTGGTTCACATGCATATTGCACTTGAAGACGCATATTTCTAGTCATTCAAGAGCGGATCTGTAGGGCATTGATCATACCTATTTCCAATAGTCGACACTTCTTTCTCTGAGCCTCTGTCACGTCGTCAGATTGTTCATGGAAGGCCATGTGCATGAACTACAGAAACTGTGAGAGATGATTTGAACGACGTCGGATACAGGTCGGATAGAGTGGGACTTTGTCAAAGACAAACGATGAACTCCCACGCACCTATTATGGAAACTTTTTGATTAGCGCACGTGGGTTTTTGAGATAAAAAGTCGCAGTAATCAGTTTCTCATCTGGTTTCACTCATTTTCCTTCTCCCATCATCGATCATCTCCTCAGAAATACTTTATCATGGTCTTCAAAGTAGCAGGTATGATAATCATACTTAACTCAACTTTATCAATCCAAACGAGTATGGAATCCCTGTAGATGTCTCTCTCGCAGCGTTCGGTCGCAAGGAGATCGAGATCGCTGAGGTATAAGTTTCTCCTTGCTTTCGCGATCCTTTGTCGACCGATCCCGCGTCTTTTAGAACGAAATGCCAGGATTGATGTTCATGAGGTCAAAGGTACTTTGTGCCAGCTCGCAAACGAATTCTTTTTTTGAATGCCTTCTTTTAGTACGGACCCTCTAAGCCTCTTTCTGGCGCTCGTATTGCTGGATGCTTGCACATGTGAGTTCAAATGACGATTGATTACTGCGGAAGGCCTTATGTTCGGCAGGACCATTCAAACCGCCGTTTTGATTGAGACATTAACTGCTCTCGGCGCTGAAGTCACCTGGTCATCTTGCGTAAGTTGTCCATGGTTACGTGATCACTGCGAGGTACTCACTTTCATCGATAGAATATCTTCTCGACCCAGGACCATGCTGCCGCTGCGTGAGTAGATCTTACTTCGTGACATCAGTATTCTAAATATGACCTTTTAGTATCGCTGCAACTGGAGTCCCTGTCTTCGCTTGGAAGGGCGAGACTGAGGAGGAGTACCAATGGTGTATTGAACAGAGTCTTGCTGCCTTCCCTGGTGGCAAGTCGTTGAACATGATTCTTGACGACGGTGGTGATCTTACCACTCTTGTCCACGAGAAATATCCCCAATACTTGAAGGGTGAGAATTTTATGTCAATCTAGGTGGCAACAGACCGCTAATCGGAATAAAGACATCAAAGGTCTTTCTGAAGAGACTACTACGGGTGTCCACCACCTGTACAAGGCTTTCCGTGAAGGCAGGTTGAAGGTCCCAGCCATCAACGTCAACGACTCTGTCACGAAGTCCAAGTTCGACAACTACTATGGGTGCCGGGAATCCCTCGTCGATGGTATCAAGCGTGCCACTGATGTCATGCTTGCTGGCAAGGTCGCTGTCGTCGCCGGTTACGGTGATGTTGGCAAGGGAGTAAGTAGTGCTTTGTTCGTTTTCGCCCGGCTGTTGTTCATGCTTGATCTTTTTAGTGTGCCGAATCTCTTCGCTCTTACGGTGCGCGTGTTCTCGTCACGGAAATTGACCCCATCAACGCGCTGCAAGCTGCTATGGCTGGTTATGAGGTGACGACCATGGAGGATGCTGCTCCGCGTTCAAACGTCTTTGTCACTACCACTGGTAACCGTGATATCATCACTGGCAAGCACTTCTTGGTTATGCCTGAGGATGCTATTGTTTGCAAGTGAGAACAATATCCATTAATTTGGTGATGAGAGCTCATTCTTGGATAGCATTGGTCACTTCGATGTTGAGATCGATGTTGCATGGTTAAAGGCCAACGCCAAGCAGGCCGTCAATGTAAAGCCTCAAGTTGACCGCTTCACAATGGCTTCTGGTCGTCACATCATCCTCCTCGCCGAGGGTCGTCTCGTAAACTTGGGGTTGGTTGATTCCAAGTTCAATTTTCTAGTCCGTAATTAACCTATGATGAATCACCAGTTGTGCCACCGGCCACCCATCCTTCGTCATGTCCTGCTCCTTCGCGAACCAGGTGTTGGCCCAGATTGCTCTTTGGACCACCCCAGAGAAATTCCCCCTCGGCGTTCATATGCTTCCCAAGGAGCTGGATGAGGAGGTCGCTCGTGCTCACCTTGCTCAGCTTAACGTCAAGTTGACTGAGCTCAGTCCGGAGCAATCCCAGTACCTTGACATTCCTGTCCAGGGCCCATACAAAGCTTCGCACTACAGGTTAGACAAATGCACTCTGTCGTCGCACATTGACTAACCCTTCGATAGGTACTAAACGTATCGATCGCTGCATGACGGCCTCAACGTGCCCTCGCAAGATAAGAGGAGACGGGACCTTCAACGTCCTTGTGGGTTGGATGTTAATTATGGAAGAGTCTCAACGCTCTTTGTCGAGGTTGACAAAAAGGCTGGCTCCTTGCGGGGTCATTGCTGGAGATATCCTATACTAAAAATAGCTTGTGGTGCACTGTGGAGTTGGGACAGGACAAGCCATGCGGGCCTCAACGTGCCCTATCTTACAATAGTGTAGTATATCTATGCAATCGAGATGAGATGAGGATGTTGATTTGCGCAGATATTGGCTAAGCGATCATCTGATCATTGGCTGTCCAGTTTTGAGCATCAGACGTTACGAAGTCGGAAGGACAAGATCCGAAGGAACAAAAATCGCTTCCTGCCTTCGCAGTGAAATTTTTGGGAATCGCCTCGATGTCAATCTGGTAATAAATTTCCAATGCAATTGAGCACTCGATCCATCGCTGCCAATCGTTGCCTTGGGAGTCTACATCGACTCAATTGCTCATGGGAACATTGACGTGGTGCTGCACTTTAAAGTTTAAGTATTTGGCCATCCCAGGCTTCGCAGCTATTTCCATTGGGTCGCGATATTCAACAATGCAATCGCAATTATTGAGCTCCTAGGGCACGTTTTAAATATCAAAACGGCCCTAAACATTACTTGCAGTGTGAGAGGACCGACTAGCAAAGAATACATTGAAAACCGTGAATTTGGCGCAACACTTTGGGATTATGCTAGTATCAAAGACGAACAAGTCATAATTTGGCTTGAGCGTCCCGAACAACGAGCTCCCTGATGCGTCCCTCAGCAAGATCGTATATCCATCCGTGCACAGTGACTCTCTTCGCACCCGAGTCTGCCCATGCAGTGGTGATAGGCTCCGACTTGCAGATATTGTTGACCTGCTTGATGACATTGGCTTCGACGACCTTGTTCAGCGCCTCACTCGCAGAGCACGCAGAGAGGTCGAGGGATCGAACGAGTGCGGTGAGGGGCCTCAGCCAGCGCGTGAGTGGGGTGGACGCGGTGGAGTTAGTGGTTACGCCTTTGGCTGCTTCTATGCAAGCCATGGCACCTCCGCAGTTGGTGTGACCGACGAGAACCACTGTTGAAGATGTGTACACGTTAGAGAGAGGATCGACCCTCATCAAAAGAGTAGTAAGAAACTCGCCGTGTTCAATGCCAACTTCTTTGACAGCAAATGTGAGGACTGAGAGCGCGCTGTCATCGTGGAGGTGGAATTGGCTGCAAGGACAGGTTAGCGGAATTTGATTGTTTTTCGTCAGACGTACTTGGCGACGTTTCTATGTACGAAGATATCGCCAGGCTTAGATGCTGTGATGACAGATTCCGGTACTCGCGAGTCAGAGCAGCCAATCCAAAGGATCTGAGATTATCTTTGAAAACATGGCTAAAAAACGGAGCGATGTGCCTACCTTGGGCTTCTGGACAGTAGCTGACCGAGCAAAAAAATCGGGCGTGTCTTTCATTACGCTTTGCGCCCACTCCTCGTTAGCGTTGAGCAAGGTTTGGATAGGCTTGTGGGACATGGTGCGGAGGGGTGGAAGGCGCACTGGAGGTAAGGCGAAAGGGTTTCGGAGGATGATGGTTGGGCCACAATTGGAAGTGACCCTAAGCATTAAGCCTTAGAATATCTTGCAGCGCGGTAACTGACACTAATAGTGACTACAGATCAGCTCAAATACGAATGGCAGGAAGTAAATGGGAAGCGCATGGATGATGGGATGTGACTCGAGTCTCGCGTGATCAAGCTCGACTAGTATGAGCACATGTGAGTGGAGTTCCACTCGCTTCGAGTTCGCTATTTAGTAAGGCATAATATTATTGATACCATTTTAGTCTCTTCCTTCTCAACTCCATCTTGTTGAGAATATTAATATTCACTGCGGAAACGAGAAAATAGTCCTACCCTATTCCGAGACAGATAGTTTGTATAATCGTACTCAAACCCATGTCATTCAGTAAACCCCACCCAAAGTCGACGTACCTCGAATTTTGAGAGATCCTGGGATCCAGGCCAGAAATGTAAGCAGACCATTTTCCGACTTGACCTTATCAATTTTCCCGACCAATATCTACGCCTTGCAAACACTCCCTAACCCCATCCTAAGTCTAGCAGGATATTCGTTCTTTCCCGCAAGGCTTAGGGCAAGTACCATAAGCAGAGTCTTTTCCGACTCGTCAACCCACCTATCCATACCTCGGGAAAGTTTCATTACTTCAGCTAAGTTTG